>CM046848.1:4165980-4180980 GCA_025618425.1 Heliocidaris tuberculata
AATCATTTGGCGGAGACAGGGTGGAAAAGTGCGCAGTGCCAAATTGAAATGTCTTACTTCAATTTGTCGAACCTAAAGCCGACAGATTATTTCAAATGACGATTTCATTGCCAAGGACGTAGCATATGGGTTATGAATATGAGTTCGCTGAACCATTTTTTCCCCTTCCTCACTCAGATCCCACCGTTTTTCTCATAGCCTTGCTTGGCTGATAAATGACAGTTTTGGCTAATTCTCAAAACAATGCAAACGACCATTATTGCGTGAATCCTTAACTACAGCAGAAGGTATCTTCAACGCGCACAATTCATTTTCATGCAAGCGATACAATCTGCGAATTTGTCGCTTTAATCGTCCATAAAACCGCAAGCGTTTATATATTTTCTCTTTTCTTTCTCGCCACTATATAGAATTTCCGATGATCCCCTTGTACCTTTGATGGGATAGTTACTGGGTTTGGCACGACCAATGTCGATAGCTAACTTAGGGGCGGTCTCGGATCGATACACATCATTACGCGGGACGAAAATACGAGGAGGGTTTCCCGCCTATTTCTCACCACGTCTCGGACGTCTGTCTCTCGATCTGTTGGGTTGAACATTCAGAATCAACAATAACAATTGAAGAAATGATATAAAAAATGATCAAAATTTCCATAATGAACTGTGGGTTTCAATGACAAGCTAATCATCACATTTCAGCTTTTTTATGTTTCAAAATGGTTTAACTAAAACTGCCAACATAATATGAAGACAGTTTTTCTTCCTTTCTCTGTTTCTTTCAAAATCTGTCATAATGGTTAATCATTCATGAATATAATGAAGAAAATCAAAATGATTACAAAGGAAAAATCATGATTGTGTGATAAATTTAGAAAATAGGTGCTATTTTGTACACACATGTCCAGTGATAAATGAATTGTTTACTCGTAATTTGAGTCTATTACTACGGGCGTGTTCGTTGCTTCTGTAGCATGCAAAGGAAAATAATTTTCACAATTACAGCCCAACCATTCTGGTTTCAAATTCCTTTGTTCTTTGTTTATTTGTTAAAAAACAATTTTAAGATGCTTTTCGATGCCGTGTAAAGAGACAAGAGATCAAAAGTTTAATGTATTTCATGTAGGAAAGGAAATCAAATTAGATTTTTTTTTTTCATTTCAAAGAATCTGTTGCACAAGCGAACGTCTATTATGCTCTTTTGTTTTTGTTTTGTTTTAGGTTGTGCTCAGCTCACGCACCGGCAATCTTGCGTGCAATGCAGACAGAGGCATATGTTACTTTGCTTTCTAAAGTACAGTTTGAGTTGAAATCAAAAGTTATTTTTTTATTGTTATCGTGGCAGAAAATATGAAAAGAAATGTGGGAATATCTATTCTCTCATCCATTCTTTCTTCTTTTTTCTCTCTTTCTCCCCACTCTCTTTCACTGTCCGTCTGTGTATAGTATTCTGTTTCGTTACCGCAATTACACAATGGCCGAATATGCTTCAGTAAATAGAGCAGATAAATTTGATTTTGGTCATCAATCCATTCTCTCTCATAGGCGTGAGACGCGGAGGGAGGAGTCGGGAGGGGCTAGGTGGGTTGCAGCCCCCTTCCAAAACTTCGAAATTATCAATATTCAGGGGCAACCATCATCTCATATTAGGGCAGGGACAGAGTTTCTTCGTGATTTTTTCATATCCTGTCTGATATACTTCAATATAAAATAGTAAACTTTAATAAAGTAATGAGGTGGACGGATATGATGTACGACAAGCGGCTGTCACAATACAAAGGGTCCTCATAAAATGCATCGCTATATATAGCTTTTTAAATTTTAGAAAATGGAAAATTAATATCCGAGAAAAAAGCCGAAGTCTCAGCCCACCCACTTCTGTCTTCAAGAATAATTTTCCATCTGTTGACCTGATAATGCTGTTTACAAATTCATATCAGACTACTATTTTTATAATGTATTTGTGTGGATGCGGTGTTGAACAATAACGTTGTGTGGTTTTTAAATAATTGTTTTCTTTGATATCCTGTATTCAGCGATCACTGCACAACCACCAACTCCATTGCTACACCATCGTTACCGTTATTCTTTTAAGCCGCAGGTGGCGTAGCCTTACATGTTGGCCTACAGGGGTCGGGCTTGGGGGGGGGGGGGGGTAGTTAATGGTCTATACTATGGACATGCTAGATGGACGAAATGCAAACGGGAGCGGGGGATGATGTCTTGGAGGCCGGTATATCCCAATCTGAGCATGTCCTATTATGTAGCAAAAAAAAATCCATTGTCTGTCTCTTTATTCCCCCTCTCTCTCACTTTCTTCAATTATTTGCCATTCGATTACTGATGACGGCAATTTTAAAAACGTAACTTCCTTTTTTAATCGTAATTTTTCATCATTATCATTTTTTTTTTCATTTTAGAAATTTCAGCAAACTGAGAGGAAAACTTGTCCGGTCGACATTCCCCATTCAAACTTGCGCATAGTAACCCCGCTTTTAACCAACCCTTTACTTCTGAAAACCTTTAATGTATCCTCTCAATTCGTACCATTAGACCTCTCTCTGATTAAATAGCTAACGTTTGTTATTGTTTTAGGTCATATACGGGACTTTCCCGGAACTCTCAGACCAAGGCACTAAACAAAATAAGTCCAGAAGGAGGTCGGTGCACACTTTTCATCACCGCAACGCGACGACAGTAGGTCTGCTTGTCATAAAGACAAAACACAGTCCTTGAATCAAAGGAACCTGGCCTTGAGTAGACATTAAGTCCATGAATAGGATTCCCTTCCTTGAACCTGGGCTAATCAAAGCGAAAAATCGATCAGGACAACAGAACACGACGGCTTTTGGTTTTTTTATACCGACCTCCGAGAAAAAACCACGGCCTGACGGACGGACGGAGACTGAAAGCTTCGATCTGTCCGCAAGCGCGGGGTGCGAGCAAGCCCAAAAGCGCGAACAACTGGTGGATTGATAACAAACGCGCGGCAGAACGCACGCCGTGTATTTGAAAACTCAAGGTCAAACACACTGTACATGATTTTATAGGAGATTGACAGGATAATGTTAATAGTGACTTTCATTCAGTTCTCTCTAAATCGTTTATGCTTCTCGGATCCCATGTCTTGTTCACTACATGTCTTTTTCTTGCCCCATTTCTATACTTTAGAAGGGGATGTTGAGGGGTGGGGTAATGGAGGGTTGCAAGGGACTTCGACAAAGCTTATCGCGAAGGCGAGAATTGTTGGTCAATAATACCAACCTGACCCGATTGTCTTGTTTATGTTTGATGCCGTTCTTTTTAAAACAAATTTCAAACAATTGATGCAATCTGTTTAAATCTTCTTTCTGGAAATATGGTGAAACGCCCTTCTTTACGTCCTTGGAAAACAAAAGACAATGAAGCAAATGGGTCGTAATGGAAAGAGGAGTAATATCATAATGCAGAAGGGTAGAAGTTTTTGTGGAGTATATACTAGCTCACATAAATCTGCGTTACTTTTATTTTACCACCCCTTCCTCCGATGACACGACATGTGCTCCTGCGACATTTGTTTCTCCGTCCATAATCTCGAAAAGTCAAAGGTTAAGGTCACGGTCATGATTTGGTTTTTTGTTCAGGACAATGTGAAGATTAGGATTAGGGTTAGGGTTAGGGTTAGGTTAAGGATTAGGATTAACATGGCAAAGTTTGACAGGAGCAATTGTCGCAGGACCAAATGTCATGAAACCCTTCCTCCTACCCTCCCTTTTTCCTCTCTAGATCAGAGAGAAACCTTCTCTCTCTTTCATTTACTCCTGTTTCTCTCCTCTCCTCCTGTTTCTTCTTCTCTCTTCATCCCGCTCTTTAAATCTCTTTCCTTTTCTTTCATCACTCTTCTCCCCCTTTATTTTATGCATCGTAATTTTATTTTGCCACAGTGTCCTTGATGTTTTTGTAAATATGAATGTTTATCTAATTGTATATCGAATTGTATTTTACTGTGAATTCTTTTGCATGTTGTAAATGTAAAGTCCATATAATTCAGCTCTTGAGCTGCAATATGGTTGTTAATAAATACCTTTTCAATTCAATTCAATTCAATTCAATTCAGAAACCCTCTTTCCCCCATTTCTCTTCCACTGTCTTTTATATCCCTCTTTCTATTTTGAACGAAGTAATTATTGTTTATAAATTGATCAAACAAATAATTTCTAAACTTTAAAATAGACCCAAATATGGCTACTAATTCTTGAACAATTTCAATTCTAGTTTCATCAAAGTATTACATGTATTTTGTAGCAAGAATAATGACAGAAGTTACCACCACTACATGACTATTTCGAAAGAGTTTCCATTCATTTTGAGTAATTATGAAAAGGAATGGACGAAATCCATGTTTTTTTTGTTAAATAGAGATCTATTTGTTCTAAAATATGCATTTGAATTGATCTTAAACCAACATTGTTATTTCTAATGATTCTAGGACAAGTACCCCATAGACTATTCCACTCCTGTTCAACTACCCCCATAACTACACAGGGACAATAATTACACTCCGCAAAAACGAAAGAAAGAAAGAAGAAGAAGAAAAAAAAAAAAGAAATTGGACACTATTTATAGTTAAGATTTTCAAATAAATATTTGATATAAACTTATATATCAAAATAAACATAAATTAACCCAGGGGCGGATCCAGGATTTCGTATAAGGGGGGGGGGGGCACACAAATGCAGGATTGTCAACTTTGGGAAACTGCTTGGAGGGAGACCCATATTTTTTTTGGTCTCTCGCCAGCCCTCCAAAAGTCGCTCAGTGGGGGGGGGGGGGGGGGCACAATCGCAAATAGGGGGGGGGGGCACAATCGCAAATAGGGGGGGGGGCACATTGCATTGTTTTCCCTCAAAAGGGGGGGGGGCACGGGCCGGGATTGCCCCCCCCTGAATCCGCCACTGAATTAACCCTCTTTAAAGGGAAATCCAACCTTAATAGCGAGTTGCTTTAAAAGAAAGAGGAAAAATCAGAGAAGTACATTGGTGAAAGTTTGAACGAAATCGGACAAGCAATAAGGAAGTTATGAATTTTTGAAAGTTGTAATCACTATACATATGGGAATTTCAAATTGGCCGAATAGGTAATGTCACTGTGATGTAGCTGTGGACAACTCCCCCATACGCTCCAACACACAAAATGACTAAAATGTCACTTTTTTCAAAATGTATTACTCAGTAGGATCTTTTTCTTTCATGAGGACCTATAACAATATGCTATCTCCAATATATTTTGAGTACTGCCCCGAGGGTAAAAGCGCCTCGAAGAAAACCTCAAATTAATGATATTTTTGTGTATGACAAATGGGAGGGTTGTCCACAAAAATGTCACAATCGAATCACTAAATTGCCAATTTGAGATTTGCATAGATGTAGTGATCTCATTTTTTAAACATCCATAACTTTCTTATTCCTTGTCCGATTTCTTTCAAATTTTCACCATCCTGTTTTTCTTATTTTTCTGCTTTCACACAAATCAACTCATTACCAAGGTTGGATTGCCCTTTAAGATGATTGTGCAAGTGGAATCATACCATTCACGCATTCATGGCCATTCAAATGTGGATGAGCATTTCCATCTTGTAGAGTCAAATTAAGACAATGAAAGAAAAAGAAATCACCCATCTTAACCATGCTTTCCAAAACTATGCAGTCCTGAGGCTATAGTTAACATCCAGATATCTACCATCCTCATTGTTTCTCATGTTTTTGTTTTAATTGTTGCACAAGAATGTTTTACAGATGCCCATGTTCATTAACATTAATTTAAAGGCATTGATTAACTTTGCCCAGGATTGAAAAAAAAAAAATCACTGTTCCAGCTAATGCTGTAATTGCAAACCTTTAGCTCAGACAGGAATCGCCTGAGTTTTACAAGCTGATCGGTCGTTTATATATCAAGATATTTACGATTGAATACTGATGTCGGGATAGAGTACCACCGAACCCTAAAGAACTCTTACGGTTGGCATACCTCGCTCTATCACAGAATACCGTACGGGCTGGAAACCCGCTCTGAAATCGCCAAGCGCTGGTGCTTGGTTTTTGTGACTGCAGCGCAGCGAAGAAGCCGAGCGACTTGCGCTAGCGATTGATCGCGATTTTCTCTTTTTTAGGATAGTAAACGGGTTCCATTTTCTCTCATACTTTCACATATCCTTAATTATATATGTAGTTAGAGGACTGCACACAATTCACTGGCATTTGAGCTGATTTTACAATTTTTCACAAAGTTAATCAATCACTTTAAAGGGCTACTTGCTTTTCTTTTTTTTTTAACTTGCATTATCAGACTTTCTAACGGTTAAATGAATGTGCCCATCCAAGCGTGATAATTCAAAACTTGATCTTAATTGATGTTGTAAGAGTATTAATTTTTCTTGAATTTAATATATTTTATTGACTGATTTTATGAAAATTCTGAACAATAAAGAATGTCCACCTTTTTTGAGGAGTGTAGCAGGGGACTGTTATTTAAGTAGAGAGAGAGAGAGAGAGAGAGAGAGAGAGAGAGAGAGCCACGCTTTCGTACATGTCGTATAGTTTATCTAAGACCCCGTTCTCACTCACTTTGAAAGTGGACTTTTGGAGCGGTCTATCTAAGACCCGTTCCTCAGGAACGGTTCTTAGGTGAGTGTGAACGGTCAAAGTGGTCCAGGAAGTGGTCTTCTGGACCGCTCCAGAAGACCACCTCGGGGAGGTGGTCTTGAGGAACGGGTCTTATTAAGAGCGGTATGGACCGCTCTAAACGTGCAATGTGAACGAAAGCGTACTTCAACCGGAAGTGAGCCAGTGACGTTCCGCGCACAAAACAAAGCAAAAGCAATCGATCGGGCAGCCGGCAGGCACGCTACGGTACATCAGTTTGTATTCCGCGCGAAAAAATTTGACCCGCTGAACTGAGCTGCCATAGCAACAAGGCCACTTTGAATCGTGGAGCGGTTTGAGCGAGAAAAACTGCTCGGAGTGTGAACGCTAGCAAACCGTTCCTCAAGACCCGTTCCTCTGGAGCGGTCTAACTAAGACCACTTTCAAAAGTGAGTGAGAACGGGGTCTTAGAGGGTAGTTGTCCAGGGATAATTGCCCTATAGGGGTAGATAGGCCTGTTGGGGTAGCCGTCCTGGTTGGTAACACGTAAATACTGAATAATTTGTGAATAATAATAATAATAATAATAATTTGAACGCAGCTTAGGTCTGCACCACCAAAATCGGCTCAAAACCCACCGATTCTTGGCCATTCAGGGTAATGCAATTTTGTTCGGTCTGCATGGGCCCTGTTTCATAAAACTTGCTATTAATAAAACAAGTTTCAATAACTGATAAAATCTACTGAAATCCTTGCATGTGATTGGCTGAGAGCAAATGTGTTACAGAACTTTGGCAGTTTTTATTGATAACAAACTTTATGAAACCAGGGCCCTGTTTCATAAAACTTTCTTTTATCAATAACAAGTTGCACTAACTGTTATAAGCTACTGAAATCCTTGCATCTGATTGGCTGAGAGCAAATTTGTTGCAGAACTTCGGCAGTTGTTATTGATAACATGCTTTATGAAAACAATACCATGGCCCTGTTTCATAGAACTTGCTATTAATAACAAGTTGCACTAAATAATATAAGCTACTGGAATCATTGCATCTGATTGGCTGAGAACAAATTTGTTATCGAACTTTATAAAACGGGTTCAAGAATGTAGCCATCCTGATTGGTCAAATAACACCACGTGACCGTGCAAAAAAAAAGTGATAACGCACGGCGAGGGGACTAACGCACGGCTAATCCGGATCAAACACTAAGATTGTAAGAAAACACTAAGATTGTAGACCCGTTTTATAAAACTTTTAATACATGGTTGTGAGGTCGTGCATTAGTGCGATCCAGCAACACGCAGGTTTTTATTGTGGTGTCTAACACACTCGGCTACGCCTCGTGCGTTAGTATACCACGATAAAAACCCTTTGTGTTGCCAGATCGCACTAACGCACTCCCAACCATGTATTAATAGTATATTGGCAGTTGTTATGGATAACAAGCTTTATGAAACCAGGGACCTGTTTCATAAAACTTTTTATCGATAACAAGCTGCAATAACTGTTGTAAGCTACTGAAATCCTTGCATCTGATTGGCTGAGAGCAATTTAGTCATAGAAATGTGGCAGTTGTTACCGATAATTATGTTTATGAAACGAGGCCCAGGCCATGTTGTCGGTTTCGCTTTCCTCTAATTGTTCCTTTATATCTCATTATTAGGTAATTTTTGTTGACAGTAAATAAAACGAACTTTTTTCAAAGACCAACTCGGAACAAGCAAGTTCATCAACCTTCTGCGGTTTCATCAGGGAACAGTGAATCAAATAGAGTTTCCGAATTTTATTTTTAGACAGATGATGTCCGAGCTAGTCAGCGCTCTACCAATAGCTTTGCACTGTCGCTCAATTGAGCTCCGTTCATCTTAAAAGAAATATAATAACAAGTAAACAAGTCGAAGTCTTATTAACAAATTCAAGCATAAAATCCGGAAAGCAAGCCACTTTTGTCCATGCCCAGATTTAAATAGTTGAGCAAATTTTACCGTAATTATAAGCCCTTTCATCCCGAATTCAAAGTAAATTTACTCACTAACAAAAGAATTTCGTTCTGTTTTTGCTTGTTTGATTCAGAAAGCGGAGGAAACAGAAGGTATAGTGTTTCGGTGGGTAGAAGGAGCGCCGGTCGCCCAGCGTGAACCCCGTCAGAAACTCCAGGAATCGGGCTTGAAACCAGTAGCGTTTCTTGTCCGAGTAAAAATGAGGAATACAAAATATTATGTCTCCGCGCGTTTTTGCGGTATGGCCTCTGCATGTACTATCTTGGTGAGACTAAAAGAGCACATTACCAACTGGTCGAACTGGAAGTCGGTTCAGGATCAGCGTAAGATGTTAAGTGCGAAATTCCTCCTGCCCGGCGCATACTGCGTTAACGTGTCGAATGCGAATCTCTATTTTGGAGCTATATCATCAACGCCCGAGTGTGTATGTGTGTGTACATTTGCGGTGTGCCGAAGAGCTCCCCCGCATGCTAGTGGGTGTGTTGGTGACTGGTGCCACAAACGAACTCCCCAAGAAAGCGCCATTTACCCCACTTGCGTGCGTAGCCAAGCATTATTTCCAAAGACCGCGACAGGAAAAAGCACCAAATGTCGCATTTCGGTGTCTTTTCCCCCTTACGGTTTTACATGACGTTTCCCAATGACTTCTCAGTGCTTCTATTTGCACACGATCGACGGAGCGGGTTTCCCCATCTTTTTCTCGTTTGGCTAATTGAAATACGCGGTTCATTACTTTGCACAATACATTCACATCGCTCTCTATCAACTGTTACTCTTCAAATATCCCTCTGAGCGCCCACTAAATAGCTCATTTTTTAGACAGGCACATATGTTACTTGCCTGGCATGTCGTCCAAAAGTGCACGATCAAGCCAAACATGACCAAATTTGATTTCAATCAAAATGTCGTTTGAGGTTGTCGAGTTTCCTTTCGCGACATGTTTTACAAGATCCATAGACAATAACAATCGCAATTCAGTAATTCGCTTATATTTCAACTTGCCATGTTTGTGGTTTGCTCTCTTCCCTTACAATTTTTTATTTCTTTATTTTTTGTCCTTGTACAGAAGCCTTTTTGTTCCTGCATTACATACTCTTCGTCTTCAAGTTTCTGTTTCTGCTTCTGTTATGGCATTTTCCTACTCAAATTCTAACCTCCCTGAAACATATTCCCCTTTGTCATTCATTCTTTTCTGAGAAAAGTTCTCTGGATTCATATTTAATATGGCGACAAAAAAAAAAAAAATCGCCAGCCCTCCAAAAGTCGCTCAGTTCTCCGTTCTCATGGTTTTCCGTTTTAAAAGGGGGGGGGGGGGGGGGTGAGCACAATGCATTGTTTTCTTTCAAAGGGGGGGGGGGGCACGGGCCGGGATTGCCCCCCTAAATCCGCCACTGCCAATGTGGATGGCATTGGCAGTAATTATCAACAAATTTCACTTTTGAGTAATAACCCATTTTGATGTGTGTTTTTTCTTTCTAAATTGACTAGTATGCTGTCTATAACAGTTTGAAAGATTTTGCTTCCCATTTTTATGTCGTAGGTTACATTATGGAGTGCACGGAGAATGTTACCCAAACCAAAATTAATCTATATATATACTTTCTCTTCTCTCCTTCTACTGGGTTCTCCTGCCTCCTTCAATCCTGAAGATTCTTGCAGGTTAAACTTAATTGCGTGTGTTGTGTGTAGATCAGGGGAAGTGTAGCTAGTGTGCATGGATTTGTACAGGTGCTTTTGGTGTAAGTAAAATACCACATCATGCGTAGTTCCTGCATTTCATCAGATTCTGACGAAAGGCTGTCAGTGAGGATGACATCACCGTTTCCAATTGCAAGTTGTTTCAAGCTCTCACCGTTCTGGGAAAGAAGGAGTAAGGCGTAGGTAGGAGTCAGGGTACGCACGTTCGTTTAGAGACCACCAAAATGACATATTAAGGCTATACAGCCCACGAGACCGACAATGTCGGTCTTAAGGCCTTTCTGCAAAGTTATCAGCGGGTTCAGGAGACCGATGGTCCTCAAGACACAGGCGACCGAGAACTCGATCTAACGGGGCTTCAGACAATTTTTTTTTTAGTTTTAACTAGACCCACATCTTCGGTTTCGTGTGCTATCGGTCTTTTGGGCTGTCGATCTACAGGGATGTCCAATGACCTTTAACCCTAGAATGGGGATAGGGAGGGGAGGTAGGAAACCGAAGCGCCGCAACTCGCCACGAGCGATAGCATATAGAGTCTTAGGTATCTCTAACAGATTTTCCCCCATTTTGGATCAGGGTATACCAAGCAGTGCCACAAAACCAGAGAGGTATTTCCCAATGTCTTGTACACAATCCAAACATGTGAATCTTTCTTAATAATGTGAATTGTCATTATGTCAATAGGGTGGTCTAATTTCAAGTCCGTTTCTGGACCTGCTCTTCCAGAGAGCCCTGCATTCACATAAAAAGTACAGCACATATTACATGATTAAAAAAACAGAACGTATATACAAAAATTAAAACAAAGATAAACATACATATGAATCCAGTCAAAATCCACTCTTAAGATTCATAAAAAGAAGGAGCACAGTTATTATCAAAACACACATTACAAGTTATACACAAAAGGAAAATGTTTGATATGAATACTGAATGAAATAACAAACTAAACGATGAAAATGTAAACTAAAAGAAAAAAAATAGAAACCAAAATTAAATGGAAGAAACAAAATGTCAGTTATTTGAATAACATAATTATAAGAGAAATTGGAAAGTGTGAACTTGCTGTTTAAAAATTTGCAAAGATTTACAATTTTGAACATAACATAGCAATTTACTATACAGTTTAGCGCCTGAAACCGCTAGGTTTTCGTTATAAAGTATGTTTTACATTTCGGTATAAATATGGGACTATTCATAGCATAACGCGTGGAGTATAATATCGGTCTTTTGCTAATACATGAATTTAGAGAAGGCGGTTATAAGTCATTGGTAATTTTAAAAATCATAATTGAATTCTTTCCTCAACTGATTGCCATTTCAATTTACTCATTGTGTGAAGTATTCAGCACTAAGAACCAATCGTGCATAGCTATTTTGCAATTTTTGCAACTTCGTTAGATTTTGTTTTTTGACGTTTTTCCCCATACCCTAATACAATAATTTAAATGCGATAAGATAAATGAATAGTATTGTTATCAAATTCTTACCAGAAATACGAGCGATAATCCGGTCAAGATTTTATGAGATATACATGTACATGATACTTTCATGCATATAACCATAATATAAACATAATGAAGTTCCTCCTAAGACCTATACAGACCTATACAGACCTCGAGACCGACATATCGGTCTTGTGGGTACTCTGACAACTTGACTAAGGGCTCATCTCCTGCATGGGCTGACGGTCTACTTCACATCATCAGTTAATGTAAAGGTGTCGTCGTCTAGTGGATACTTCACCGGACTGTGCATCACATGGTTCGTGGTTCGAGTCTCGCCGCGGCTCTAATGTCCTCTACGTTTGCCACTCTCCACCCAGGTGAAGTAAATGGGTACCTGGTAGGAAGAAATCCTTGAATGCTTTAGCAAGTTATCATGGCAGTTTGGCTAAAGACGGGGTAATAACATGATTCTTTTTAAAGCGCAGTAGAGTATATTTGTATAGTAGCTGCTCTATATAAATGGACAATATTATCATTATCATTATCATTATTATTATTATTATTATTATATCATGCTTAAATTCTTGAATTTCAACTGTAATGGACAAGAGGTTTCTCGAAAATACATACGTCCCAGACCCTTTGGTCTTTTTAATAACATTGTGCTTGACCTCTGAAAAGCGACCTTTATAATGAGAATCTGCTTAACGCCTTCTCACTTACAATCGAGGAAAAGAAGAGAGCGATCTTTCTCCAAAAGATTTTGCCTTTATTCCGGGGTGTCAAGGATATTTATCATCAAGTATGAAATAAAAAAAATCCGGTTGTCTGAAGCCATTGCGATCTACAAGCAAGTTTCTCGCCAGATTGTACTTTGTGAAACTATATATTAACAAATTACAAACCCTGTCTTCTCGACAGAGCTTATCAAGCGATCGGTGGATTAAATATGCCGATTGTGTGTTTCTTTAAGGTTGGCACGAGGGGAAATGGTAAAAAAAGAAGACATATTGACAGGATTTTTTGTTGTTGTGAAGAGAGAAGAATGGGGTTAGGATAAAAAGAAGCTTTAAAAGTGCCTAGTTTTAGTCATATTGAAGGCGCTAATATGGGAGGGAGTAAATTTGTGCCCTCCAGGCACGGAATATTTTCAAACGCAAGAAAAACCACTTCTCTTGATATTAATCTGGCTCGAGTAATTGTTTGGGAAGTTACTCCTTGAAGTCGTGCCACCAGCGAGCCAGCGCACCATAACCTAACGTACAAACACTCGCTAAGTAACTATTTAGCCTTTTGCCCCGTGTATCTCAAAACACCACTCACAATTTATTAGGTGGGAAGAACGAAAATATGCGCCTGCACGAATCTCCTGCCGAACCACCAGCAGGGTGATTTCTTCACGGTCCCAGTGCACAAGCTTAAATGGTGCACAGGAAAGACGGGTCACCAGCAAAGTATTAAAATCTGGACGTCGAAGGCATTGCGGATTAGTCACCGATTTGTTGAATTATTTCATTCGACTTCTGTTATGTGCGTTTCTCCGGGCGCATTAAGGGACACGTCTTCTGTTCTTTCCCCCTCTCGGCACGCGCCACTCCTTTTATTTTGCTTTCTAAACCAAGGCGATCGGAGGCATAATAGAACCACGAATGCCCCCCATCCGTCGTCCTCGTTTAGTCCCACTTCATTCGAGCGGTCCGCCCCCATTCACAAACCTGCCGCAAACCAGTTATTCCCTAAGGCCACCCTAAGGCCACCCTAAGAGGAAAGGAACTGAGATCGAATGAGAGATTGTGGTCTTTCGCAATCCATCTTGATCGAGATTGCCGGTATGTTGTAACTGATCACCGAGTCAAGGAGGTGCTCCGACCAAGCAACGACATATAGGCTATGGAGTCAGTTTGTGTAGATTCTCAAAGACATTGGTAATCTTTCTTCTCCCTTTTAGTGATTATCTAACTGAATATTGTATTGTTATCAGACTTTAATTAAAGTTATTCATGGGATCGCAAATGAAAATCATGAATAACATCTCAGGAGTAGTTCCAGGATTCTCACCATGGTCACAAAAATGCTGCAAAAAAAAAAAAAAAAAAAAAAAAAAAAACCCGTTTCGTGGTTGTTCATGACTTGGACTCAGTTGGAGTTACGTTCAGTGTGTCCTGCATAATTATAACATACCGTTGTTCATAAAGTCATAATGAATAATCGCCAGGTCCCATCCTACCCGTGACTCCCGACCGACAGGCAACTACCCTAGGACACCCAAAACAACGACACCCCAACACCCCTTTTAAAACATCCCCGTAGCTTGCCTGATTTGTAACCATGGACCCTACTATAAAGTAAGGTCCATGGTGTTACCAAATTGAGGGGTATTATATCCAGTGGATTGAGTAATTTTTGGGGAGTTATTCTCATGATTATCCTATAGTCGTAGTTTTCCATGCATGGGGTAGATACCCAGGGGTAGTTATCCATGATCCAGAGGGGAGTTGTCCATTGTGTAGGTGGCAACTATAGGGGATATATTTCTGGGAGGTACAGTTGTTCTAGAATCGTTGACTAAATTAACTAATTAAAAGTCGCTTCTCCACATAACTGCACCGACCAGCGTGCTCGTAAATGCATTCAAGATTTGCAATAGTGCAGCTAGTCCGTAATCATGATATCCCTGGAAAGGTATACCTGAAACTTGAGGGATTGTATGTAGATAGCCACACAGCTAAAAGATTTTAGATAAAAGAATAAAGTGTCAATGTACATGTCAATGAGCAAAATATGGAAAATGGCTTTACATTCTCTAAGAGACGCCACGTTTAAAATATAAATATTCACATTTTTGCTAAAATAAGTGAAGGTCGAAAAGCACTGGCGTCGGAACATTGTAAAAATGTTGGATGAAGATTGCCTAACATAGGCAATAATGTGCGCGACCATAACTTTTGGGTAATTATCATGATTACAATCATACCAAACTAGGGTGATAAAGTGTTCAGTTTGTATTAACAGGTGCTCTCGATCGGCAGATCATTTCCTAAGTTGGGCATAAAATTGCCCAAAATTGGTCGGACACTTAATGTGTTGCGCTTCTAATGTTGGGCATCTTTTACCACGTATTCTTAAGAACGAAGGTCCCAAAGTATGGGGGCTGCTATTGATACAAAACAACAAAAAAAGTCAACTAGAACATGTAGGAGTATAGAAAGCGAAAAATCCATTTAGTGTGGTCC
>CM046848.1:4185980-4220980 GCA_025618425.1 Heliocidaris tuberculata
GTAACCAGTAGCGTAGCGTTGGTCTAGCTATTCAGGGGGCACTCTGTCATGAGGGGGGGGGGGGGAGGGGCGGAGCCCCGATTTTATTAAACGTTGACTAAACAAATTCCTGCTGAATAGATATAACTGCTAAATGGCAAAAACAATGGGGAAAATATCATTTCGAACCAAAAAATGAGCTAGAATGAAAACAACATCACTGCAGAAGGCATTAAAATGTGTTATGTCCCCATCCTTCATCTTTCATCTCTCCCTCTCTCTGTCTCTGTTTGTCCCTCTTTCTCTTTCTTCTCTCCTACAGGGGGGCGTTTCATGAAAGGACTTGTCAGATATTTTATCCGACAAATTAGCTCTCAGCCAATCAGATGCAAGGATTTCAGTAGCTTATAACAGTTGTCGGATGAAATATCCGACAACTTCCTTTCATGAAACGCTCCCCTGAAGTCATCACCTGTTATTATTTCCAATATAATGATTTGTACACATACCAGTGTTACAACTATTCTTTTTTTTTTAGGGGGGGGGGTGGGATAGTGTAAAGTATGCAGTGGCGGATTTAGGGGGGCACATCCGGCCCGTGCCCCCACCCCCTTTGAAAGAAAAGTATGCATTTGCGGCCTCCCTTTTTTCGGTTGTGGCCCCCTTTTAGAACGAAAACTTTTTTTTTTTTTTTTTTTTTTTGGGGGGGGAGGTCTTGTCAGAGAGTTATGGAGGGAACTAGACCCCATATCCCCCCCCCCCCCCCAGTGAGCGACTTTTCGAGAGCTGGCGAGATCAAAAAAATACGGGTCTACCTTTTCCAAAAGTTGACGAACCTGCATTTGTGTGCCCCCTCTTATACAAAATCCTGGATCCGCCCCTGAAAGTATGTATATATTCAGCAATTATTTCCATAAACGCAGAGCATTTGTAAGTATTTTTTCTCACAAAGGGGTATATAAAATACAATCTGTGCTTTTTAATAGACTCTTCCACTTTTGCTTCTTTACTATGCCTAATATTATAGCGAAATTAAGATAGTATAATTGTTTATTATTATGTAATTACTGTACTTAATTTTTTAATTTTTCCATTTATGTAAACATTTCTTATTGTAATTTTGTTTGATATATGTTTTACCAAATATGTAGAACAATGAAAGACATCACGCGGAAATAAAAGAAACCTTGAATGAAATTTGAGAGAACAAGGCCTTCGGTTGGAGGGGGGAGGGGTGGGGGAGGGGGTGATTTCATCAGGCTTCCCTCCCCTTTTCTTCCCCCTTTTTTCATTCGATTAGGGAGGGTATGTGACCCATGACTCCCATAGTAATGCCACTGTTACTGACAAATAATAACCTTCAAGTAAACTTTATTAACATTTCCAGATTACGAAAGCCAGAGGTAGAGTTTTGACACAACAGCCATCAGAAACTAGAAGTTCGGATAAAAGTAAAGCCCTCGTCAAGAAGAGTGGGAGCCTCCCCCCCCCCCCCCCACCACCATTAGTCTGTCACCATGGTTGAGTGGCAAGATATTCATAATTCTAAGACAAAATGAGTTAAACTCCTGTCAAATCTTTGCACATTCAGTTGTTTTTATCAAAATATAGATGCCATTAATAAATACCAAGCACGGCTCCACAAAGTTATTGGGTTGTTTTCTGAAAAAGCAAATAAAAACATGTTTTGATCTGACATAAAGGATGTCCTTACCCATGCGACTGGACTATCAAGTTTAATTTCACTTACCTTATAAATAGACAGAAACCATGGCAACGGTCTGATGAACCGATCAGGGTCTTGGTCATTTGAAAGGGGTCAAATAATCATCAATTATCAAGTTAACCTCGGTAGTGTCCAAACAGTAAGCGCTCATCTATTCATATTAACGGACACTTTCAGCATTTCAGACTACCTTGGATTTTTACACAAGGGTATATTTTAAGTCGCTTTATATAAATTATAGTCGCAGAAGTTGCCAACTTTGCAAAATGCTTTCGATTTTAACTTAAAAACATATTTCGTTTTGCCGCTGTTTACCATCGTGGAACTATTGGTGATACGATAATCTTTTATTATCTTTCATAGTACTTCAAAGAACTGTGAATTTGATACTTTGAAAGCTCAATAGATCTAAGCCTACATTGCACATTTTCTTCCTTTTCTTATACTCTTTCTGCCTTTTCCTCCACGTCCTATTTCTCCCTTTTCTTTCTCGTTTTCTTGTTCTTCTTCTCCCACCTCCCTTTCGCATTTTCTATATACTGAGCTAAGTTTCAATGTTAGTTATTTTCCCAAATGATGTTGCGCCAAATTAGGTTTGGTGTGGAATACTTCCACGGTCTCTGTATGACAAAAGCGACAAACGGTACGTATTATTCCTCTTTTCCTGGCCTCTTCTTCTTCTTTATCCCCTTCTTTTCTTCTTCTTCTTCTTCTTCTTCTTCTTCTTTTTCTTTTTCTTTTTCTTCTTCTTTCTTCTTCTTCTTCTTCTTCTTCTTCTTCTTCTTCCTCTTCCTCTCCTTTTTCTTTTTCTTCTTTTTCTTCTTGTTCTTGTTCTTGTTCTTGTTCTTCTACTTCTTCTACGCCTCCTCCTTCTTCTTCTTCTTCTTCTTCTTTTTTCTTCTTTTACTTCTTGTTCTTGTTCTTCTTGTTCTTCTTGTTCTTCTGATTCCTTTTTATCCTTCAGTCTCTTCTTCTTCTTTTTCTTCTTCTTCTTCTTCTGCTTCATTTTTTCCTTCTTTCTCTAATTCTTCTACTCTTATTCTTCTCCCTCTTCTTCATTTTCCTGTCTTCCTTCCCTTCTTTTTGGATTGCTATTGTTCTTTAAATTCCTTTTTACTTTTCCTTTTTTAAAATTTAATTCGTTTGTTTTCTTCTCCTACCATTTCTTTTCATTTTCCTCTTATAACAGCCTCCTTTTTGTTCTTGTTCTTGTTCTCTAATATAGCGGGGTTTTGTTTAATGTACAAACCTTATTCTAATTTTCCGTGTAACTTTCCTTTATGTTTCCTTATATTACTCCTACATGTCTTCATGGTCTTGTTCGTTTTATTATCGAACTCTGACATTTATAAAAATGCAAACAACAAGGATGTATTCCTCTCAGTTAATTTTATTAAAGCCTAAAATTTATCTGCAGCAAATGTGCGTGGAAAATGCGCCAATGAAACCAAACTTTCAGGAGCAATTTTCCTGTACTTTTCATTAATAAGACATTGCAAAATCTAGTTCTTGGTGCGTCATTCATAGCTCTTTCTTGGGGAGAAATTGGTCCAGCGCACGGGGTTCGCGTGCCCGACGTCACCCCGGGGATGTAGGCACGAGGACCGCTCAATCATCGCCAAACGAGACCCATGACAGCCCGGGCTTGCGTCGATGTACAGTAGTATAGAACTACAGGGTGTTTCAGCAAAATGCAGTTGGGGGATAGTGAAACTTGAGTAAGGTAAGATCAGTGGTTAGAGAGAAGAGCTCAACAAAGCATTGCTGTTTGAATTTTTTGTCTCCGTGGACGAGGGAAAAGAACAAAAGAACAACAATGGTTATAATTACCTTTCTAATGAGAATCGGAGAATCGTGCAGAAAGGCTTTTATTCGTTCTAGCATTTCGTAAATATATAGTAAATTAACAGAAGGGCCTAGGAAAGCTCCTGAAATAACCCTGTCTTAAGAGTTTTTCTCCCCAATGATGTCATTTGATGAATGGGAAGACATTCTTGAATCGTACAGGAGTGGAAAGTTTTCTTTTGTACAGTGGATATAGAGAGCAAATAGGTAAAGAAACCCACCTATAGCTGTATTATTTAGGGGCATTATGAATTACATGACTATAGAGCATTTATTGAAGCAAAAAATAAAATAATATCTTCTGCCTACCCTTCAATAAATTTCCATTTTGCAAGTAGACTTCACATGACGAAATTTGTGCTGAAGTTTTAAATTCACTTTATCTTGTCAAATTAAGTATCCTTGAATAGGTGGAAAATCGGATTCAGATTCAGATTCAGATTTATTCAACATTTTCAATCATATTAACATAATACGGTACTGTATAGTGCATACCATAAAATAAATACAACACTAACAGTGATAACAATCTTATTTAAAAAAAAATTATTTTCATTTTTCTTTAAATACGCTCTCTTACGACCTGCAATTATGAATTAGTACATGTATTTCTTAATTTTTTACCCGGGTGAGATGTTGTTTATGTCTATATTATGTTCATAGTATTGAATTGAATTATTCATGCATTTCTGTCACCAGCTATAATGAGAAGAACCTTATACAGAAAAGTGTTTTCTTTTGGTAATCAGCAAGCATTTGCTGGTGTTCTTTGTGTTTCCCCCCTCTTCTTCTCTTATTGTTCTTCGTATTTTACATTCTCTGTTATTGTTATATTGTATTCCTGGAAATGAAATGAAATAGAAAATAAAAATAAAATAAAATAATAATTACCCTTTTTCATATTTTTGTGTACATAATCAGTATATGATGCACGCATTCTCCAAGGACTCCAATCCCTGAAAGGACATTTTAAATGCTTTTCAATCGCTTTCACATTTTGGTCACTAAACACAAACATCATAAAAGAATATGCGTTAAAACAAAGAGGATTGGACTGAAACAAAGAAGGATACCAAGCTGAAAATCACTTCCAAGCACCATTTTTGTTGAGTAACTCCGCCGGTTTGTTTCTAATCGTTTGCAAAAATCACCAGCAAGTGGCCAATAAAACGTCGTAAAAATGCCAGAACTGTCGGGGGAAATTAGAGCTATATTAGATATCTCCCTTCAAATGATTTGTTCCAGATTGAGGTATCTGTTATGATTCCACACCGAGGGACAATAAATTTTCACCCTTAATAGGACTCGGATGAGGAAGAATTATCTTAAAACAAAACGACTATTTGACGGTTGTCTTCACTTTTTTTCGGAACAGTGCTGAGATGAATGATGGACGGTGCAGGAGACCTGATATGACTTCTGTTATCAAGAATCTCGTTCATAATTTGAATTATAATATGGCTGAGCTAAATCCAAAGGACTGACCCTTTGTTTGTATACTTATTGTCTTCACCATCGTTTGATCATCATCATCATCATCATCATCATCATCATCATCATCATCACCACCACCACCACCACGACTACAATGTGACGCATATTACAGTCATTGTCGCCGGCGGCGTCGTCATCACAGTCCTCATTATAATCATCATAATCACCACCATTATCATCACTGCTATCACTGTCATCAAGGTCATATATCTCATCACATCTGCACCATTATCATCATCACCACCACTGCACGGTCATCATTATCATCATCATCGTCGTCGTCGTCATTATCATCATCGTCATCATTAAAGCCTCATCGTTGCCCCCATAAATAACATCATCCATCATAACCGTCCTAAAGAGGAAGACTCAAAAGAAAACAAGAAACGGAGATTTCATTTTCATGATTTAGGCAGATGGCAATGACACCAAAGATAGAAAAGAGAATAATGATGAAGACGGTGTAACTAGGGGGAGAGAGGAGACGACGTGAAATAAGTTTTTGATGATTATAGTTAATATAATAACGATATATGATATGATGATAAGAGAAGAGAACAAAAATATCACAAGTGGAAAAAATGACGGCGAGATGAGAAAAATGTTGGTTGAATATACGCAATATACACAACAATGATATTTGTTAAAATTTGTTTTGTTATCTCGACACAATGTAGTAAAGACGCAACATATAAAGCGTTTGTCTATCTTTAGGCGATTTTTGACAGTAAACCCGAAACTACCCCCCCCCCCCAACAAAAAAAAAAAAAAAAAAAATCTGTAGGTCACACTCTACACACCAGTGACCCATCGCTTCCGCGAAAAACAAGACATCTCGGTACAGAACGGATCACTTTCTACAACCTGTTGTTTAAACAAAACTTCGGACGCTTCTTTAAAACTGTCCTCGACCCAGAACAAAGATCGTTCAGGGTGAAGGATGACGGGAACAAGGAAAAAGAAGAAACCTTTCTTTTTTTCTTCTTCACCGCAAATGGCTTTGATGAGGAACTCTCGCAATTACCAAATCTATAAAACTTTACATTTGCTTGTTCCACGAACGCCCTCCAATCTCATAAAGTCAATTTTCCGCGGCTTTCTGATGGTTTATTGATTTTGCTGTGAGAAAGTTTCCACCGCGTAAAAATCCACGGGATTTATCCTGAGCAGACGATACAGGGCTTCGCGCCAAAACGTCTCATGGAGCAATTTTGTAGGCGATTTGAGTTGATACTTTGATCACGGCTTAAGAAAGATGCTGGAAACACAGGGTTTTAAGGAGAGAACTAAGGGACAGGGACAGAGAGAGAGATAGAGAGAGAGATCAACAGACAGCTAAAATAAAAGACAAAGAGACAGGTAGTAAGAGAACAAAAATTAGACAGAGAGAGAGAGAGAGAGAGAGAGACAGACAGAGACAGAGACAGAGACAGAGACAGAGACAGAATCTGATGTTTAGAGGGAACGAGAAAAAAATACAGTTAAATTGGGATATTCTGAAGAAATAAGAATACTTAATTAAATCTTAATCATTTTAACAACCCCTAGGGGTTAGAAATAGTATAGTCTAAAACAGGATAATATTGAAAGTAAAGAATTTCAGTAAATCACTTCACAAAAGAGGGGGAATTATAAAGAATATTGAAGAAATTATAACGAGGACTTGGAAAACACGGAGAGCAAAGATGAATATTAACAAACCAGATTTAATAAAGAAACAGAAGATGACGATCCTATGCGAGAAATGGTGACGAGAGAAAAGTGAATTAAATAAGTATATGAATTAGTACTGAGTATTTTAGATACAATAATTTATCATTCTCCGAGGGAAATTTGGAAAACTTTAAGATTCTGTGGTAAAGCCAACTAAATTGTTATGTTCAGCTCATCTGCACGATGAATGACAAAACTTGAGAGCGCCAGCATTCGGCTGCTTGTCAACAATCCATCGTACCTTGCCAACTCCATCGATCTCTGTCGATGGCCAAACTTCACTGGCGTTGCCGTGGTGAAATCTTTATCGTCCCCTAAAACAGAAAAAAAGATGGAAGAAGTAGAGAGAGAAGATGGGGTTTGAAATACGGGTAGCACGCGCGAGGACTTGACATTAAAACAAGTGTGAAAACACAAGTGTAGATTGATAGAAGCTCAAGTCCGCCCCATCATCACCTGATGATCCCCGGATAAGGCGTGCGGGTGGTAGAACGACAATTTTCACCGCTGCGATATTAAGCCAAACTTTGAAGGAAGGGGTATGAAACGTTCTCCACCCGATCTACCCCCACTGGGGCATCTCTCAACGACGGAGACCCAGGGTCCATTCCTCCCACATTGCCCCTGGAAGAAATGGAGGGAGGGAGCTAACTCGTTTGTATTAAACGCTGTATGTATTATTGAGGACGTTATAAAGTTAAGGAGGTATAACAAGTGGACGAAGGGCGCATGATTAATCCAATTCTTCCGCTCTCTGCAATCATCTATTGCCATGGAAGAGGGATGGATGAGAGATAGATAGATAGATAGAGAGAGAGAGAGAGAGAGAGAGAGAGAGAGAGAGAGAGAGAGGGAGAGTGAGATTGATTACAAAGAGAAAGAGAGGAGAGAGTAATTGAAATTATTGAAAGAAGGAAAGAGAGAGGCAAGCGCACTAGACTCACAATGACCTTGAAATGAGTGAAAAATCGTAGACAGATCACTCAAAACATAAGTGAAGTTATTGACAATATACGCAGCACAATGGAGGAGAAATAGGGGTATACAGTCACCCCATGAACAAAAGAAATCGGACAATAGATTCGACCTTCACCTTACATAATCTGCTTTATCGAATTCAATTATATACATGTCCATCAAACATGGTCTCCTCTGATCATTTATGTGATAATATGCTGAAGTTTACCCCTATCAATTAGATGTCTTCTTTCAGTAAAAAAATGAATAAAACAACCACAAAAAAGGGTGTTTTGTACTGATGTGCCTACGAAATTTTGTCTCGAAACCCCTTATCCCCCATAAAACTTTACTCTGATAGTCTGTTGAAGATTTTTTTTTTTAAATAAAGGTCCGATAAATTTAGTAAATGCTTAGGCCTATACTGAGATCACATATCTAAAATGCAATAACTTGCAGGTTTTACGCCCATAGAGATTTATTTTACATTCTCCTAGATACAAAATTTATATTGTGTATAAACGTCACAATATGAAAAACGTTTTGGAATAATATTGTTCACTTATTATGTGTTAATCTTCTCATAATGTATAGTTACGTCTATGTATTTAAAAAAATAATTGCAGAATGTTTGTTTTTGCGAATTCCAGCCCCCTCCCTACTAACCAAGTTTTGTATGGCTGGTCAAAAGTGATAAGTTTACACCCTTCCACCACGTCTACCATTCGCTTTTTGCACCCCTTCATGCAGCCCTTCAGGCACCGATTATTCCCCTACATAAACGTTCGGTGACCCCCATAGGGGAACAAAGACCACTTAAATAGTGACCGCGATATCGAGAAGGAGAAAGTAGTGGAATTATTATTTTCTTCAAGTCGGAAATAAACCGCTAAACATGCTAAGTGAGGGGGCCCCCAAGGCAAAGCTCTATCCCCTTAATATACCAGTAAAGGTTGGTGGTTGGACTATTCGTTAAGGTAAACAATACCACAGCGGTATTCGGCTGCACTTAAACACACTTAAGTCAATTATGAAAAATATTTTATGACTTTTTATTTAGGGTAAAGCAGACTTACATGTTGAGTGTTATTCTTTTTTTGGGTAAAAACCTTCTTTTTCTTTGCATTTTGAAAACTTTTTTTTTTTTTTTTGGGGGGGGAGGGCTGAGGCATTATTCCGAAATCAATACGTAGGCTTTTTGATACAGGAAAATATGTGAAGAAAAGTGTTGCGTCAGGTACTGAATTGAAAGAGCAGAGTGTATATACAATTATATGCAGTGTATATATATATATATATATATATATATCTATATATATGTATATATATATATATATATATATATATATATATATATATATGTATAAAATAATTATTTCAATATTCAATATATTTATGTAATTACATGATTTGTATATATAAATATATATGTATATGTATATATAAATACGAGTCAAATATCGAACAGTACTGAAAAAAATTAAACAGAAATTGAATAGAAATTAAAACATATACGGAAATATCAGAGATGGTGGTGATAATGACAATTTTATTAAGAAAGGTAGCAATAATAGTAATAGTAACAAATTGTACAGGATAGAACGCATGTTCATAACTTCACCTTTATATTCATGAATTACTATTAGTGCTTTACGTATGATGCCGGGGGGGGGGGGGGCTGCAGCCCCCTAGAATTTCGAAAATATCAATATTCGGGCTACCGGCATCTTACATTCGGCAGTAACTGAGGAGTCCGTCGTAGTTATATTTGGGCAGCAAGGTTGTGATTATAATTGTATCTTATTATAAAGTATTTGATGACTAAATAACATTTTACCACAAGAAATTGTAATTCTGTAGCTTTCTCTATGCGGTGTTTGGAAGTGAGATGCGAATGGAACGAGGTAATGTAGTTATAACAGTAAATCTGAAGGGAGAAAGAGGAGAGAGAAGAGGGAAGTGGGGGAGAGGCTGATAGATAGATAAATAAAGAAGAGATGGGAGAGAGAGAGAGGGGGACACTTACAATTGAAGATAAAGACCCCTGAAATACATAAAGAAAGGTAAACTTTCATCACGGGTGGACTGGGCAAACACCAACATTAGTTCTGTCATGGTTTATGTTGGTTTAAGCATGGTTTGCGCCCTCGAGATATGAGGTGGTGGTTGAGGCGGTGAACGAGGGGAATGAGGTCACAAGACGTGCCAAGTTGACAGAATAACATATAACGACACCAAGAGACAGCCCTGTACCTTTTAAACTAGAAATCAGTGGCGGATTTAGGACGTTTGAACAAGGGGAAGGGATCGATTTTTTTTTTTGGAAAATGAGAATGTCGACTATCCCGACATAATTTATTCTCCCATTTTCGCTTTATTTCGTATTTCACATTTCAGATTACATATTGTTGGTTATGTTTACAAGAAATAATAATGATGATAATACAAAAGTATTTAAAATAAATACAAGTTCATAAAAAGTAATATGCCATTTGGTTTGCTTGTAGTTACTTGTAAATTAAGGACTAAGTTAAATTGGAAGTGAAGATAAGTTATGAAGGTGCCTATAAGGTAAAAGCACAGCGTGTTGGTTTCAGGTTAACTACTGTTTTTGTTTTTGACACGGGCGTTAAAATAGTCGGATTGTTTAAAAATCCCTGAAAGTCTTGCGAAAATGATCGATGTTTAATAAATGAAAACTGATGTTCGTTTTTTCAATATTCGATTCGCACGACAGAACGAAAATTCTAAATCAGAGATGTCATCATAAATAGAGGAGTCGTTTAAAAGAAATTCAATGTCATGTTCACAACCCATGTGATCTTGCGATCCATCAGACTGATTTTTCAACGTGTATTTCAAAAAATTGATTTTCTTACTTTTGTGATACAAGGGTGAAAAAGGGGCAAACCTGCCCAAAATTCAAATGTCTTCATGAAAGAACTTTCTTGGTTATCTTGCTGTGAGTCAATTGCCAATTTGAAATCTTAGGATAGTTGGCCCACAAGACATAGTATAGAGAAAGACAGAGAAATATTTAGCATAATATAATTTGTTTCTTTCTGTCTTTATAATGTTGGGTTTTTTTTTTTTGGGGGGGGGGGGCGAAAATAAAAAGGTGAAGCTTTAGAGAAGTATCAAAATTTCCATTATCCCTTCCAAATATACTCCAAAAACGGAGTATGAGTCAGATAGTGCAATAAATTACAGTGTATTTCATCTCTTGTTTTACATGTAATAGAAGATTCCACTAGATTGGGGGACGTGGTTCTGCATGTAATGGGGTCACTAATGAATAGGTGAACTAGTTGGTGGCTGTCATCTCAGATTTACTTTTCTTTCATTCATCGGAGTTGAATCGAAGAGAGGGAAGAGAAGGGGAGGGATGTGGAAGGCAAGGGGGAGATAAGGTAGATGGTGAAGCGGGAGATAAAGAGGGAGAGAGAGAGAGAGAGGGAGGGAGGGGGAGAGAGAGGGGAAGAGGAGAGAGATACAGGAGAGAGAGAGAGAGTATGAAACAGAAATAGATAGAGAGAGATATATAGATAGAGGAAAAGAGATAGAGAGTGAGAGAGAGAGATAGCGTATGAAACAGAAATAGATAGATAGAGAGAGATATATAGATAGAGGGAAAGAGAGAGAGAGAGAGATAGCGTATGAAACAGAAATAGACAGGGATATATATATATATATATAGGGAAAGAGAGAGAGATAGAGTATGAAACAGAAATAGATAGATAGATAGAGAGAGAGAGAAAGAGAGAGAGATAGAGGGAAAGAGAGAGAAAAGAGAGAGAGAGAGAAGAGAGAGAGAGAGAGAGAGAGAGAGAGAGAGAGAGAGAGAGAGAAAGAGAGAGAGAAAAAAAGAGACCGACTATAAAAGCAAATGTAGAACAGATTATAGTCATGAGTTTAAAATGGATATCTGGTTGAATCGCAAATCGAATTAAGTTGTAACGAAAGATGTGAATGGATGCGGCCTCCTAACAAATGACTGTTCCATCGAGGATGTATAAGAACACAAGAACGGCTGTCGAGTAGTATGGTGTCTTTCGTTCTAAGCCTCTATTTCTTACTCTTTACTCTCCGAAAACAATTTACTTTCATTTATTTATTACACCTTTTCCTTTCAACCATGCACTTTCCTGTACTTAAGAATAAATTCTTTAACATACTTACAATTTCCGTCACTCCGTTTTCTTTCTTTATAATGCCCCTTCCATATCTGCTCTGCTCTGCTTAGTAAAACCTAACTCGCGCGCGTGTGTTATTTTTTTTTCTCACCGGCAGATGTGGGGTTGTACCTTCGTCCTATTCCAAATAAATAAACCTCAAAGTCAGTCAAAAGAGCTTCCATTCCTTTCTTCCCCTCTCCTCCATTTTTTTCTTTCATCTTCTCCTCCGGTTTTTTGTTTTGTTTTGGTTTTTTTTTGGTTTTGTTTTAAGGAGGGGTTGGGAACCAATTAGTAAGATGAATTGGACGCAGGATCCTGGCGCTGAGTGCGGTGATCGCATGGGATGTCATCACTCGCAAACCCTTATTAAACCCATTCATAATGCCCAGCAAAACACATGAGCGGCACACTGGGGCTTTACCCCTCGACTCAACTCTCCGTACCCCTCCTATTACCCCTCTGCCAGTTCGCGCAATCCTTAACCGCTGTATATATCTCGCGCTCTATGTGATGTTTGATGTATGGTGCGCAGTCATCATTACCACACCCTTTCTCCTTCTTAGTAATCTCTTTCCAGTGGCATCAACAGACAATTACCATGTTGTTATGTGGTAACGAATGTCCCAACCAATGACATGTTTTTGTTTTTTTTTAGCTGTTGCGCTGCATGTAATAGACCAAAACTGGCAAAAAACCATTAACAACAACGACAATGAATAGGAGTTAGTATTTCATTTCAATTGTTCGGGGGAGCGTTTCATCAAGCGTTTTGTCAGTGATTTTTACCGACAACTGTTATAAGCTACTGAAATCCTTGCATCTGATTGGCTGAGAGCAAATTTGTCAGTAAAAATCACTGACAAAACGCTTGATGAAACGCTCCCCAGATTTTATCATAGTTCATAGACATACCAACATGCGATAAAAAGATAAATATATATCTGTGTCGGTTAATTGGTACACGTAATAATAATAATAATACACGTACTAATGTTCGCATTGACAGTCATATTCTTAATACTAGTTTAATTGCTATAAATTACTTCATATGTTGTAAATACTTTTGGTTTAATACCCCCTCACGCTCTCTTACCCCTCTTTGCCCCTCAATTATATTTCTGATAATTTCAAGTTAAAATCAAAATAGCTGAATTGTACTTTAATCTGTTTTAAAATGCTTAAAATATAGTAATATTGAACGTTTCAAGCAAAGTGTTTACAGTTTAGTGTCTTAAAAACGACCTCTGGTTTTATTTGTTTTTAACATCCGATTGGTAACGCAACTGGAAAAAAATCAACTTTAAATCGATCTGTGTGTCAAAGCCCAAATATCTTTTAAGCTAAATGAAATATTTCATTGATTTAGCAAATGTGAATGGAGAGAGAATTTCTAAAAGCGGAAAAGGTCATTCATCCTCATACAAATCATTCATTTGTTAAAGAGAGAGAGAGAGAGAGAGAGAGAGAGAGAAAATGAGTGAGAAAGCAACCTCATTTTCATTTTATCATTATAAAAAATTATGAAAAGACCAAAAAATACCTGCATGCACCATCATGATGACTCATTCTCAACTGCGACTTCTATTTTTTTTTTTTTTTTTTTGAGTTAGAATGTCATTGCATTGAGCAATTAGAGAAAGGACTAGAGAAGGGATTGAGTCTTGGTCCTCATAAAAATGTCGGGCTGGTGGTATAGCAGACAATCATGTTCGTTTGAGAAGAACTGGAGCTTAATGAGGGACCGATCAAATTAAAACCGATCGCGGCAATACCCCTATTGATGGGTGACATATTAGCTCGCCTGCTCACTTCAAAGTCAATCCTGCCAACATATTTCAGAGCAATGAAGCCAGAAGCTTTAAAAACCAAAAGCTCCGGCATGTTACACCAGCACCATACTCATTTCTACCGCCAGACGACTTTCTTATGTATTATGGCATACAACACACTCCGCAGAGCGCGCGCGTGTGGGAGAGTAAAAATCTCCTTGTATGTATTTAAGCCCAAATGACAAGATCATGCAAGCTCCGGCGCGCGAACAAAAAGAAAACCCTTCCAAACGTCTTCTCCCCATAAACGTCCTCGTGTCAAACTTTGCTATTAAACTTTATCACATTTTTAAAAATTAATACCCGTCGAATAAATTTATACTATCTCTTTGGACAATTTTTCACGATAGAACGGATGGTATGCATGTGAACAACCTGTTAATAAGCATCCAAAACTCTTTGGAAATGTAGGGTTTAAATAAAATGGAGTTAAGTCATCGGCACGTGAGTTGTATGAAACAAAAACACGCCGCAGTGTTGCATGTGTGTTACGTACGGGGTGCAGATGATTTTAACAAAAACTAGCAATTGTGGCATCGTCTTTTACAATTTTTTAAACACATCTTCTTCGTTATGACTCCAACTTGAACAGCTGAAGCTACCAACAAACCTGACTCACAAGACACCATTAAAGAAGGAGACAGACCTATGGCGACCGATTGCCCTTGTTGAGCTGGTCATTCCTGGTCGTAGATCCCGTCAAAACAATCGAAAGTCGAGACGATTTCTTCCCAAACACCATTTATTCGATGCTCCCGTGATCTGTCATAGCATTCAAGAAAGCCGACTAAAGTTGAGGGCCAAGGACAAAGAGAGAAGGAGTTCAGAGGAAGTTTGGAGGATTGATTGGGGGTTTGCGGGGGTGGGGTGGGGTAGGGTGCGAGATGGGGGAAGGTGGAAAAAAAAAAGAATGAGAAGAGGAATAACAGGTAGGAGATGAGGAGGGGGAAAGGTATGAGAAAGAGAAATGTAAACAAATCTAGTAAGAAAAAGAAAGATAGGAGAGAGAGAGAGGGTAACCTTATCAGAGTTGGAGGACAGAATGGACGAATTCATTGAGCGGAGGTGGGGTCCGAGATCGGGAAAATGAAAGAAGAATAAGAAGATAAATAACAGCGAAGGTGTTAAGAGAAGGAGAGGCATAAGGGAAGGAAATAAAAGTCTATGCAGAACGAGAGAGAGAGAGAGAGAGAGAGAGAGAGAGAGAGAGAGAGAGAGAGAGAGAGAGAGAGAGAGAGGGAGAAGCACTTCATGAGAGTTTGGAGGAATTATTGAACCATTTCGCAGAGCGGGGATGGGGTGGGGATGCGATATGGGGAAGGTGGAAAAAGAATAAGAAGAGGACTAACAGGTAGGAGATGAAATGAGGAAGAGACATGAGAAAAGAAACACCTACCTGTCTACTGAGAAAATGGAAGAGAGGAAAAAAAAAGGAGAATTACTCCATTAGAGTTTGGAGGGTTGATTGGACTGTTTTGCTGAGAGCTAAGGGGTGGGATGGGGTGCGAGATGAATGATAAGGAAGGAGAATAATAAGAAGAGGATTAACAGGTAGGAGAAAAGGAGAAGGAAAAAATATCTAAGGAGAAATTAAAGAGGGAAAAAAAGATTAAAGTTTGGAGGATTGATTGGACTGTTTCGATGAGCGGGGGTGGGGTGACAGACTACCGAGAAAATGAAAGAACAAGTGAAGAAGAAGAGGTAGGATGTTAAATCAGAGGTACAAGGAATTGAACAGAGGAAGTGAAAATGTAAGAAGAAAAGAAAAGATGGGAAAATGGAACAAAAAAGAAAAGTAGTAGAACGTCTACTTATTCTCGTAGTAAAGATGACAGAAAAAAAATTAAGATTAAAAGATTGAAAGATTGAAAGAAAATTGAAAGATGGAGAGAGAAACCACAAGAGTAAGGGAGACAGAGAAAAATAAGAACAAATTATGAATTTAGGCCTAGGAGAGACAGATGATTTTATAATTTAAAGAAAAAATAGCGGGACAATACAGATCGAGTTGGCTTCCATCATTCTTCAGCGCGTAACTGGTGGAAAAAGGTTTAGAGCCGTTTGGAATGGAAGTGACGTCGTCATGGTAACCGGGTGACAAGAGAGCAATTTTTGTTTGTTGATTTACGGAGTATGGTGCTCACGAATTCTGAAATCACGAGCCCCAAAGGAAGCACAATATCATAAACTATCGCCCTGTCTTTAAAGAGAAAGTTGAGTTCTGGTAAAGGGGGAAAAATAACATGTGAGCTTTCTCATTCTTTTCATGATAGTTTGAGAGGATATCGTATATAGCAGAAAATGTCCTCTGAAAAGGATTGGTGCCTCTTCAAAGGTGAAGTGCATGTTTGGTCCAAACATTCATGCTACATATTTGTGCAGTCCCATATACCCATTTCTATGTGCAGTGCATGTGACTTTCAGCAAGATAAACTCAATTTCTATATTCGTTTTGATGATTCCAAAACCTTACAGTATACACTAATTCACATGAACTATAAAATTAATCATTCACAATTGCTTCCAGACAGTTTATTTCTCAATGTAATAGCATAACCAGAACTAAAGTTTATTTTTTGAAGATAGAGAGTTGCATATCGGTCATGCAATTTCATTGTGAAAGAAGTATTTGTATAGAAATTATTTTGAATGGTTGATTATGTTGTAAATAGGAACAATCGTGTATATCATGAGGTTTTTGAATCATCGAGGTTCAAACAGACCGACTACTGTAAATATTGCTGAAATCACAAATAATGAAAATCACTAGTCACCGATATAGGTACATGGGACTACACAGCAAAGTTGTACCATATTTCTGGACAGTCATATATGAAACACAAGGGCACTTCAATGGAAATGAAATCTTAAACATTATCAGATTAGCTCTTACAGTATAAGTCCATAACAATTGTATTTGCCTTTTCTGCCTGTGTCTAAACATAACAAAAACAAAACCCTTCAAGACATCTTTTTAAATCATACTTGCACATAATTATTATGTTTATCTGGATTTTCTACTACTATAAACCCAATAGGCTGACATTAATTGCTAGTATATATTGTATGCTTATTTTATTTTGATGTTTATTGATGTTTATGTGTGTTTATTTCCTTTTTCACGCATATCTTGTCTCGTCTCTTTATACTGCTATATCTGTACATAATTTACATATTTTGTAATTCTCTCTTTTATTGAGGAACCTAGTTTTAACAAGCTGTGCTTTTCCTTAGGTTCTCCCATGATACTGCCTTTTTCTATTGACTAATGTAAATTTTCACTTTTGATTACATTGAAATTGTTATTGATTATGATATCTGTATTCGATATTTGAATGATGTATACTTTCAGTTGTAATGTTCATGGCAGATTTCTGCAGTATTATGAAATTCATTCATTCATTCATTCATTCATTCAAATCTTTTTTTTAAATTGGACATTAAAACTATCATATTCTTTCACATAGACATAAAGAGGAAGAGAAAATTTTTCTTTTTCACCTTTGCAAGACCCCAATTTTAACCCCTTTTAACCTCTTCCGATCTACTGAAATGCTCAGTTTTATTTTTGAAAATTCAGCAACGAAACTCTGTTGTCATGGTTGTGCGTGAGACTTTGCCTAAGAATGACGATTCTTAAAGGGAAAGTCTACCCTGGTATTCAGTTGATTTGAATAAAAGCAGAAAAATGAGTGAAACATATTAGTAAATGTTTGATCAAAATCCGATAAGAAATAAGAAAGTTATGAATTTTTGAAGTAATCCATCAAACACAAATTGGCAACTCCGTGACGTATTTTGCGAGCTCCTTCCCCATTTGCTCAGTACAGAAAATTTCATAAATGTTAATTTTCTTAGTTTCTGATGAAGAAATAGATTCTTTTTATACAATTTTTTGGAGTAAAAACATATGAACAATGATTATATCTAGAGTGCATGTATGTTTGAATATTTTCTTTAGAGAAAATGGAAGTTAATGATTTTTGGGGTAAAGGGCAAATGGGAGAGGAGCTCGCAAGATACGTCCCGGAGTTGCCAGTTTGTGTTTGATTAATTACAACGTCTAAAATGCATAACTGTCTTATTTCTTTTAGTATTTTGCTCAAACCTTCACTGATCTTTTTTCTTCAATATTTCTGCTTCTTTTAATAACCGAAGAGAAAAACCAACTTGTAATCAGGGTGGACTTTCCCTTTAAGTGCTCACAACGGCTCAAGCTTTTATTATTTTAAATATTCAACATCTCTAATGGCTTGTGAAGCACCCCTTTCCTCGCTTAATACATTGTTAATCGATAAGCTCTTTGCTTTAGAAAGAGTCAAACACTAAACATTCTCTTCCGCATGTTGTCACGCTACTGAAAAAAATAAATTTTATCAAACACTCATGATGTAGAATACCCTTACATCTCTCTCATTGCTTCTCTTTCATCTTTTATCTCCTTTGTCTCTGTCTATATCTATCCCCCTCTCTCTTCTTCTTGATTATTGAGCACTACATGTGCATCAGAAAACAACACCTTACAGTTCCCTTTTTGTTTCTCATTCTCATTTTACAAAAAACTACATTTATATAACCAAAGATAAAATAACATAATAGACCTGCTCACAAATATATTTTAAAAATTTAATTTTAAATTTTATGCATACTTTTAAAACAAATGTTGTTCTTGACAACCTGAAAGCTTGTCAGAGGATTGTCAGACATAGTAACAAGTAATGTATGCAGATTGGATTCCAAGTATTGTAGTTCATTCATTAATAACATGTTAATGGAATACCTCGTTACTAGGTCCCCAGGAAAGAAACATCCATAGATTTGAATAACTTTGTGAAAAAAAATCTATTAAATCAGTTCTTTGCAACATGTCCACGTCCTCTACGTCCTATTACCCTCGCTTCCTTTTGCCAAGCTTGCATACGACATGAAAATCTGTTAAAAATTAGAAAGTCTTAAACGTGTTTTAGAATCGATAAGATTCTCAAATTCAGGCTTAAACGTAAACTAAAAAAAAAAAAAAGTCTTGCTAAACATGAATTAGACCCACCCCCCCCCCCAGAAAAAAACATTCAAGAAGAGATGACTTTTTTTGAGAGAGACATGTCATTTGGGAAGCACTAAGTTAGTGAGAGAGAGGCATGTAATGACATAGAATGAATGACACACAGAGAAAGATGTAGTCTTCACTGTTGTTTTTTTTTTTTCTTGCAACTCAAACGTTGATGCTCTTTACTTTGCTTGTAACAATAGAAAATGTTTCTGCGCTTCGTTCCGTTGTCAATTATTTTTATATTAGTAATTGCACAATAATTTTTTTCACATACTTTGAAAAATGAAAACGAAATAAGATATAAATCTGAAATCTGAAGACAATGAATGGGATAAATGGATACGTAGATTCGGCTAAACGAAAGACAAGGAAAGTTGCAGACAAACACAAAGTGAAAGAAATTAAGCGAGAAAATATAAAGATGGACGAGGGATGGGGAGAAGGGGGGGGGGGTGGCACTGGAAGAAGATGGACAGGGAAATATCAAGATCATTAAAGACAAAAGAATTACAGAAGACTGTGCAAGAGAAAAAAATATACGACAGTCTCAGCTGAGCAAAATATTTGTGGGTTACTTTCACCGGCATGACCAGTCGAATGAAGAATTACACACTCGGGAAATCAGAAGATACCCTCGGCCAATGAGGAGAGGAAATTAAAGAAAAACACTTCCTAAATGGGTGCGAATATAAAGTTATACAATTTAGGCGACTATAAACCCCCTTCAAATGCCCTTTTTTGCATTCTGTGAATGTTTTCACCATTTTATAACCTGTCAGCGCTAGCACATTAATTGTAATGTGCCAGGCTTTTCCATCTGTGACCATAGTATAATCAGGATAAAAGGGAATTCATGCAAATAAAAAAGGAAAGTCTTAATGCAAGTAAATGACTCTAAAAGGAAAGAGGTACTGAATAAAACAAAGACATGATTGAGAAAGAAGATCGAGAATAACAAATCGAAAAGGGAGATAGAGAGAGAGAAAAAGAAGATCGAGAATAACAAATCGAAAAGGGAGAGAGAGAGAGAGAGAGAAAAAAAAAGAAGATTTGGTGAAGATCAGAGTAAGCGGTATTATTACTGAGTTCGTTCAATTTTTGCACTTGACTTGAATTTAATCTATTTCCCGTTAAAGATAAAGTTGAGTTCTGGTTGTGAGATTGAATTGTGAAAGAAACTGTCTCAAAGCAATTGGGAAAGGTTCATCACATAGCAAATAAGAACTGATGTATGCTGTAAGGTTTTGGAATTACCAAATGATAAGAAATTGACTCAATCCTGCTGAGAGTCACATGCACTGCACACAGAAATGTGTATATGGGACTACACACAAATGTTCGGCCCGAACATTTCAGCTGTTTCTTGTCATATTAAATGTGAGAGCATTTGAAGAGCAATCCTTTTCAGGGGACATATCTACTATGATAATCTTCCAAACTAACATAAAAAGAATGAGAAAGCTTACAAATTATTTTTTACCTTTCCCAGAACTCAATTTTAAGGTATTATCAGAGAGTTTTTTTAAATTGAATATAAAACATGGTTAGATTGTGCATAAATCTATTTTTAACTGTTTGATAAAGAGAGAACATGTTGGAAAGTTCCCGACAAGATTAGAATATTATAAAAATGCTTTTTGTATCCACGAGTCTTTTTAGTGGGTTTCTTAGTGTTGGAGGAAAATTATCGAATGAAAAAACAACAACATGAAGTTTGTTATTTCAGGTTATTTTCTTAACTAAAAGACATTGCATTGTTTTTTTATTTTTTATTTTTTTTTTATTTCCGTCAGTTATCTTAATGTCCCGCGACATTTCAAATTACTTTTAACAAACAAGAATACCTTTTAAAAGTTAAATAGGGTTGACGAATCTACCGTTCATCGATCTGATGAATAGAATTATTCTGATCTGTGATTGAAATGTCCAGGCACCAGCTGTGGGTCTTCTAAGCGCATTTTACATGGATATTTGTCTCACGGAACGAGCAAAATAAATCAGTTATTTAGCTGTGATAAACGTCCGCTTGAACACCATACTGCCATTGATATAACGAGATACATATGTGGGGCTGTGAAGGGGGTAGATTTTCATCGCTCATACCTCAAAAACAAGGAGTATGGGACATTAAATATCAACTTAACCACCAACAAATTCATTTCCCTGAGCCCCGTGAACAAAGGACCTCACAAAATTACTAAATCCCTTTCATTTTCATGAGTTAGACTGTCACTCAAGTCTTTTATTTTTACGCTCGTTTTTTTTTCTCTCCCTGCTCCAAGAATTATTCACGACGCAATTGAAGAAAATTCGTTGTTCTGTCGACGTTCGGACCACAATAAATTCCAATAAGACATTGTCATCGTCAATTTTCAGGATATCAAATCCAGATTTTGCCAATTACTGGCACGTGTACTGTTTCAGGAACTTGGTGGGGTCATTATGCTTGTTTTGAGGTGATTTGGGCGGGAGGGTTCGGGCACACTTCCTCGATGGTTTAGGCTCCCTTAGAAATAAATAGGGGATTCCTTCTGAGCAAGAAGCAGAAGAAGAAAAGAAGAAGGCAAAGAAGGAAAAACCACAGGACAGATAAAAAAGATGAAGAGTAGGACAAGACTATGCAGAAGCCACATGATGAGGAGGGGGGGGGGGGGGAACAGAAAAAGATACACGGATATAAAATTTTTAATTTATGATAAGCCTCTATGTAAGATGGAGGAGAAATACGAGAAACAGGTAAGAAGAAAGTGGAAGCGAAATTGAATGAAAGTAATCGAATTCGTTCCTTTGTAAAAAGAAAGAAAGAAAGAAAGAAAGAAAGGAATGAAGAAGGAAAAATAAAGGAATGAAGAAGGGCATTAGTTTTTAGTAGCGACCAAAATTGACATCCTGTGTTTACATGCGGATACGAAGTAATGTCAAAGCCCTTCTTTTCATTTCGTTTAGCGCCATCTATTTTCACGAATGTACTAACATACGACAGAGAAGGATTTGGAATAGTATACGCAGTGTTATAGCCAATTTCATAGATGTGAATGTGTCTTGGTGCACCATCTAGTTGGTCTAGGACCTGAACATTTGAGCAGTTTCTTGTCTTATTTTGAATTCATTTAACTTCAAGAGTTGCAACATATACATCGGGGTTATCTGACCGTCTCATCACTATTAACTTTATATGCAATGTCCTTTGGGAATTCCATTTGAATGAGCCTTTAATAGTTAAAGACATTTACCACTGACTAGTATGTTTTTAAAAGTTAGGCATAACAATAAATATGTGATTTCTCGAAAATACAAACGTTCCAGATACTACGAACTTTTTAGGAGTCGTGTTTTATTTCTGTTTATCATTGCTTGTTGCCTAGTATGCATTATTATATATCTGTAAGACGATGATTCAATATGATGATAATAGATTATGGCAACGAATGGGCTTGCATTGTGTTTTCTGTCTGGAAATTGCTCTTATCATTTATCATTAAGCATATTATGGCGTCATCTGTGCCTGGGAGGGGAAAGTGAATTGAATCACTATGACCCTCCGGTCTATCTCCTCCCGATATATAACTGATTGGGATGTGCAGGTGTACCACTACACCGGGGTTTCACCCTACTGCTCTTCGAATAGTGCAGTGGGTTCTTAACATGCAAAGGTGGTGACTCTCCTCTACACGGGGCCTCCATTTAACGTTCTATCCGAGGAACAGAGTGTTTACCACTGTAACATAGCCTGCATCTATGAAACAGGGGAGGGACACGTATAACACCCAGCGCTGGCTTCAGTCTAGTCATCCGCCCGGGTGGATTGGAACCCACGATCTTTGGTTCGACAGGCAGACACTTTACCGACTGAACCAACTCGCCTTCTCAGTCCATCTCTAATCTACAATCTAATTTGCCATTATGAAAGATCAGTGGTGTAGTGTGGGTCTAGCCTTAATGAGGGGCGCTAGTGGGGGGGGGGGGGGTGGCTTAATTGGTGGATGAAATGCGAGAAAACATTGTGTAAGTGCCATTTAGGTCAGGGGAGGGTGCGGGAGGGGTCTTATCATTTTCTTTTACACCTTGCCCTTTCCCTTTCCCTTTATTTCTCTTTAATCCCCCCTTTTTGCAATCTAATCGGGGCGCATGCCCGCCGTGTCTTCGTGCCCCTTACCCCCATGTTGCGACACCGCTTTAGCATGGTGCTAGGGTGCAAAATCAGCTACAAAATCAAAGAATTTTGAATTATTACTCTAAATAGTGAACTTTGGAGATAATCACGACCGTCGAAGACAGGGAAAGAGACACATTACAAATAGTTTTGTAGCCCAATTATAACGTAGGTATACCAATACCACATGAAACCTATTATGGAAGCTCATGTTACTCAATTGATGTGTGTTTTTATTAGGTTTTAGGCAGGTTTAGGGTTAGGGTAGAGTTCAGGAAAGCTATTACGTCTAGGGGCGAAGTCTGCATTTTTAAAAACTTGTACATCGAGCCATTGTCGCCGGAGTAAGTGTTGCATACTCGTAAATATTTTTTTTATTCAGATCCTATAAATCTGAAGCGGAAAATCTACCTCCGTCCCATTTTCATTTAAAAATAGTAAGTGTTTAATGCATAAGGTAAAATCAAATTTGTACCATCTTCCAAAATTTGTCATTATTATGATGGTGTGATTGCGGGGAACGGTGGGGGAGGGGGGGGGGGGACCTTGGAATAATTGCCGTGATATCCTCATTCCACTTCGTACAAATCCAGACCAATCAGAATGATTCCAACTCCAATTAGATTGTTATAAAGTCACAGCATTCACTGATTCTATTATTGGGCTTGAGAAATACAATTCCTGTCAGGGACAAATCGGAAATAAAAGAAATAAAACCACACCTCATCTTCACGCTCTCCCCAGGTTCCTCATTCATTAACCCAGTTTATAGCGGTCCCCGTCGCGAGTTGAAGTAAAACGCCCCCACGCGGTGACACATTCAAGGTCATCTAATAAGCGCAGAGTTTCGTTCCGTTCTTTTAGATCATGTAGATTTTGTCGTAGACTTCTGCCGAATCCATCTATTCACGCTGTTTTTGCCCTACTTGATTTCGCTCCACCGTCCGTATGTGTTATTTATGAAATGACACCTCTATTGTCGAATATCCCGAGGAGTCCTCAAACATGTCAAAATGTCTCGACTTTTTGAGCCAAAGATCTAGATCAGCGATAGTCAGTCAAGGTAGTCTGAGAGGCTGTCATCTTTGACCTTATTTCATTTTAAAGACAAGCGTGTAATTTGTGTATCCAGTAGACCCAAGACTAGAGGTAATATCAACGATATCGAGGGTAACATATACTTTTACGAAGGGTGTTGGGGGGCCCTTTGGGTCAATTCAAACGATATAAATATAAACAAGAAGCGTTATACTGATTATAGGTACTATCACAAAAACATTTTGAAAATTAATCCAAATAAGTAATGGGAAAAAAGATTATATGGTTGGTAAAAAAAAGTCATGGAATTTCTTTGAAATATCCCTTCTGTTTTTAGATCTATTGATGTTTATCGTTTTTTAAGATTATGCGCACCGCGGTACTAATATGATGATTATTCTTACATCATTAAAGCCCACAGCACACTATACGATCGACTGCGATCCGATTTTGGAAATAAATCCAAATAGCATTAAATTTGGGCATTTTAACAAATAAAATATACCCGATTCAGGTTCTGAACAATACTATGAATACTAAATGGTATAGGGTGCACTGTCAGCCTTACACGATGTACACCCGGAATAAGGGCCAAATCGGTTTCAAATCGTAAACTCGGAGCCAATTTGGCGTTTCCTCTGACTAGAAAGCTCGCAATAGGCCATATTTTCGATCATATTATCTATATGACTATTTAGAACCTCAATCAAAAATATTTTATGTGTTTAAATGTTTATATCAAATTGATATTACATCCCATACCGGTAGTATAGTGTGTAGTGGGCTTAATTCACTACTCCTATTGTAAGTGAGCATCTAGTTTTCCGTTTAAAACGTCGATGATTTAAAACAAAACTTCCAGGGATATTTTGAAAATTTACCTATCCATTAATCAAGGTTTATTTTAATCTTCTCTAAAGCTTAGTTGATGTATCAGGCATTTAACAAAAGAATCCTCTCTCTCTCTCTCTCTCCAGTTTCAGTTTCAGTTTCAGTTTCATTTTATTTTCATATTTCACATTTAACATTTTACAATGTTTTCACAAAATGAATCGTACAAACGTGAAATTATTCTGTTGTCAGATCGAGACTGTACAGAAGGTACGTACCTCATATATTTATTGTTTGCTTACAGTATTGATGGAAAAGAATAAGCGAAAAGAAGAGTGAAATATGGGGGAGTCTATAAGGTGAAAGCTATGCTTGCATAGGCTCCAAGGGTTATAAGATTTGTATAGTCCCTTTTTTTAGAAAAAAAAAGTTGGAACGAGCAATGCATGGTTACAGCAAATCACAGCAAAACCAACACCACTATTATGTACTTTTTGTATTTTTCGTATTTGTGGTTTCTTCTGTTTTTCATTTTAAGCGCATAGGGACATGCTATCCTGCAATGTGTTAAGCGCTATAAAAGAACCGAGTATCATTATCATTATTATTATTTATTAGATAAACTTATTGTAAGTCTCCGCATTCGAAGAAATGGCATTGAATATAGTGTACACTCATTACTATGATAGTTATATAACAAGTCACATTATGTGAATAAATTAGCATTACCTCTACGCCATGGTAATTCCTGTTGTATACCGAAGTGCTGAATTGAGTTAGTCGAGTTCGTTTTCTCATCTCGTCTTTGCAGATACTTCTCTCCTTCCTTTGTATCTACCTCTCCTTTCTTCCATCAGCCCTTCATTCCTCCTTCATTTTCTCATTTCTCACACTCCCTCTCTCTCTTTCATACCCCGTCTATCCTAGCTCGCTCCAGTATCCCCCTTCCTTCTTTTTAATTTTACTGCTTTATCTATTGCTACCCCCATTTATATGTATGTATTTCTATATTTTATCTATGTATCTATCTACTATATTTATTTATCTATCTATCTATCTATCTATCTACATACCTATCTATCTATCTATCTATCTATCTATCTATCTATCTATCTTTCTATCTTTCTATCTTTCTATCTATCTATCTATCTATCTATCTTTCTTTCTTTCTGTCTTTCTATCTTCCTATCTATCTATCTATCTATCTTTCTATCTATCTATTTATTTATTTATCTTTCTATCTTTCTATGTTTCTATCCATCTATCTTTCTATCCATTTATCTGTTCATCTCTCTATATGTACTTACGTAATTATCATTATTTAACTGTATTTATTTATCTATTTATGATTCTATGTAATGACTATCTATCTTTCTATCTTTCTATCTTTCTATCTATCTATCTTTCTATCTTTCTATCTATCTATCTATCTATCTATCTATCTTTCTTTCTGTCTTTCTATCTTTCTATCTATCTATCTATCTATCTATCTATCTATTTATTTATCTATCTATCTTTCTATCTTTCTATCCATCTATCTGTTCTTCTCTCTATATGTACGTAATTATCATTATTCAACTGTCTATTCATTTATCTATTTATGATTCTATGTAATGACTATCTATCTATCCCATGCATTTATTTATGTCTGTTTATTTACGCATCTATTATATCCATCTATCTAGACCATTAAAATCACTCCACACCCCTCTACCGATATGGTTCTGCTCATCTAACTATATGCATAAATCTTAAACCATTTATCTGTGTATCGTTCTATATGTACATTATCATTTACATTTCTAAAAAATCTGTCGTTCTTCCTTCTCTCTATATCTTCTGTTATTCATCCAACAAGCCAACATAATTATGATATGCTTGGACATTATGTGCAGGGGCGTTGAGGGGGGTGGGGTAGGGGAGTGAGCAGTTGCCCTCATTTATTTATTTATTTTTTTTACCTAAATGTGAGATTGTGTCCTACGTGGAGCAGAATATTCCAAATGGGTTCCCCCTCTTTCCTGAAGCTGGATCAATTCCTGTAATTCTTGTCATGGTAAAATTGTTTCCCTTCTCTTTTCTCCCCTTTCTCTGTCTTTTTCTTTCTGTCTCCCTTATTCTTTCTGTATTCTGTATCTCTCTGTCTGTCTCTCTCTCCCTCTCTGTCTGTCTCTCTTTCTCTGTCTCTCTGTCTTTCTCTCTCTTTATTAATGTTTATATATTTCTTTTACATCATTCGTTTGCTTTGTAATGACAAGGTTTCCCTAATTATTCGTTTGAATCTGTATGAAAACACGTAATCACAGAGATTAGTCTTTATCTGAGAAATTACGTTGGTATGATGATACATTCGTTGGGTTTCTTTTTCCTGTTGACACAACCATTATTCTTTCATTTATATGTCAAAGACATGGGTACTGTAAGTCTGTTTGTATTTAAAAGAAAAGTTAAGATGTTTCTTTTGAGACCAAATTGTAATTTGTAATACTCATTGGTAGTACTCAGCTATTCATCCTATAATGAATTTGATACATTTATGCTTTTTTAATGTGCATGTGTACGTCATGGCTTCTGTATTGTCTCGCTACATTTACTATGTTGCGACGTAATAATAATAATAAAAAAAAAAAATTACAATTTAGTTTATCTATCCTTTCTTGTCTCTTCAAGTACCCGTGTGTTCCTGTTTTTGTGATAAATTTTGTCTTAGTTCTGTACTGTTCTCCCTTTCCCGTTCAGTTCCTCCCTTCCTATAGCTTCCTTTCCCCTTCTTTTCTTAAATTCCTCCTTCCTCCCTTCTACTATTATTTTCTTCTGCCTGTCTGTAAGTTATCAATTAACAGGGGCCTATCCACAATAAGCCTTGCTTTACTTTAGGCCCCTCCACTATACATGAATGTAAATCTTTGAATTACTCAGTCTCTTATTTTCTTTTTCTTGCATTATTGTGATATAATCTGTTCTTGCCATAATGTAATCGGTTTCTATTATTACAGAATGTATGATTTGTATTTTGATTGATTTGTGGAAATAAACTAAACTGATGAAGTGGTGAACTGATATACCCCATTCACACAGCCAAAATCCGACTCCAAACCGACCGATAAGCCGACAAAATCTTCACCATTATAGGGGTAATACCGCAGTCACACCGGCGAGACAGACTATTTACCGAACAATATAAAACAATTATATTATTTCTAAAGGCCAAAACTTTCTCGATTTTCGATTGGTTTTGGAGTCGGTTTTGCTCTGCATGTGACTGGGATAAAATGTAACTTTTTTTGTCGTTATGATGTCCGTCTCGTCGATGGGACTGGAGTTTTACAGTTCTTATCCGCGGTTAATCAGTGGACGAGGTATTTTATCCACCGTTGCCTCTCCCCACCCAGGTGTTGTTAATGAGTACCTGGCATGATTTTGTTCTGTTCCTGTGCAAAGTTTTGTGTGTTCTTATACAAGCTGAAGTTGTCATGGTAATACAACCTGAGCAATGATCATGACATTTCCAATCATTTATATTGCTTCGAATAATGTTGGGGGTACGTACGTACGTCATACACGAAAAGGAATACATGTATGATTACTGTTGAGAGTAGAAATAAAACAAAGAGAAAAAATGAAGGAGGATGCGAGTGGGAGAATAAAGAAGGAACTTGGTGACATTGAGACGTCATTGAGGTGGAGATTTGACTATGACAACGGAAAGGACATTTTGTTGCTTCTCATTTTAACACTTTTTCCTCAAGTCATTTTCTAAAGCGATTCCAGAATCGTATAAGGAGTACAATTTATAAGCTGGTGATATGAGTCTCAAAACTCTGTGAAGCAAGGAACTTGTGTTCGGTATGCCCGAATGAACCACATAATACGAAATGGCGAAGTTGAAAAAGAAACAGATGAGGGAATAAGAAAATAGAAAGTATGATAATGTTTAAATTGGGAGTAAAAAGAGAGGAGGAGGTAAAGTAAATGGAATAAGAACGATTTTACATCACCGGCGTCTGGTTTCAGTATAATGATGTAAGAGGCTAAGATCATCATTAAAATTATTATTTTATTTATTTTCTTTATTTTTTTTAATTTATTTAAATTTTTTTTTTGGGGGGGGGGGGAGTTCAGGTAGTTTCAAGTAGTTTCAAGTAGGCTTTAATGTACATTGCATATCTGGACAGCTTGCATCCAGACTAGTACCCGAACAACTGCCCAAACGACTACACCCTTAACAAAACTACCTAAAAATGATTACATTCTTGTTGGTGACACACAACCTACGGGGTGGGAGGGAGCATGTTTCCGGAGAGAGTTGTCCCGATGGTAATTTCGCTAGGGGGTAGTTCTCATGGGATAGTCGACCTGTGTAATGACTTATCCTAGTATGTAGTTGTCCGAGGGTCCATGGGGGGGTGGGGGAGTGGTAGTTTAGGGGGGGGGGGGTAGTTGTCCTAAATTCGATCTTTCTATTCAAACCGACATAAAACACACCTTTCTCACTCATCTATTATTTCCAGAAGTATAACGTATAATTATATGGCTAATAAATTGAAATAGGTAATTTATGTTGTTGAATATATCTATCTCTCTTTTTTTTTCGTATTTGGAAGTGACAGCCTTTATCTTGACAGCAAGAGGAAGTATTTTTTTTTCTTCAAATGAATGATGATTCAAACAGGATGTACACCATGATCTTTGAACATGTAAATAATGAAACTTAGTAATACGTATGAGCAGTAACACTCTTCATTATCACTTTACGGAGTACTAATTACCCGATCGTCGTAAGCAATGCGTTTGATTATACATTTATTTAAAATGATACAATCCAATTGGATTGATTTTCGTACTACTCCAATACTAGAGATTTCTTTATCCGAAAAGTTTTTTTTTAATTAAAAAAACACTTACATTAATGATCTTGGTTGAGACAGTTCTTAGTATTCTTTCAGCCAACATTGACTTCATTTACTCTTATCAAAGCGGATGAAATAAATGTTATTCTATATTTTTCCTGTTTTATTTATTGTCGAAAAAGGGAACTTATCTTTAAAGAGCAAAATAATTTATGAAATATCATCGGGAGATCGTTTCATCATCATCATCATCATCACTATCATCATCATCTGTGTTACCACCGTGCTGACAAGGTGGATGACCTGCGCCAGTATTACCTCGGGAAATATTTTGCTCATCACCCGATAAAGACTATCTAGCCAATTTCGAATTTCATCTTCGAAATTGGAACGAGTTTCTTGATCCTCTTGACTCACGCGGCATTTCCCCAAGATAAAAACAGATCTAATTGGATTGCGTAGATTTCCCGCAGACGGTGTGGAGAAGAAAAATGTGGCACGATGACTGCACGGTCACTGTCGCGCTAAAATTGCCCCGATTTTTCCCCGCCTTTTTTAATCCAGGCGCAAAACGGGAGAGCGTTGACTTTTTGCCCTTCAATTGGATTAAGGTATATTTCTACATTACTTGAGAATGGGGAGAACATATCGGATAATTGTAATAGATTTCAATGCTGAAAGATGCAACGGTAAAGCTTATAGAATCATCTAGTCTGAGTCTATGAGGTGCTTTCTGGAGTGATGCGATCAAAAAGTGATGAGCGTTCCCCAAGAAGAGGAGGAAAAGGAGGGTGTCACCTTAGACAGGATAAAATAAAAATGGGGGTTGACCATCCATCCTGCCACCAGCTAAGGGGGGCATAAATGGCCTCTACTACCAGCGATGTCCAAATTATAAATGTAAAGAACCTATTGTCCCCTCTAGATGACAATCCCCCCTTGCCTTTTACTCTAATATGTAATCTTCATCAGTATAAGACGGCTTAACGCGCACCAAACGAGGACGGAATCTACGCCCATAAATATGCCATCCATGGCGAGATTTTGACAAATTTTCCCTCATTATCCGCATCTCGAAGAAGATGTATCGCCTAGAGAAGATTGAGTTTGAAGGAGAAGTTAGACAACTTGGAAGACGGAGAACAAACTAGCAGATGGCGACTACTCATTCTTTTGTAGTTACGAAAAGTGATGGACTGGGGATGAAATTGGGGTTTCAGTCCTTTTTCAAGTTTCTTGTAATTAGCTTAGAAGCAAGGAGGAGAGAAACCTGCTGAAAGTTTCGACTAAAAAGTTGTGACGAAGCCTTTGTTCATGTTCAAGTCGATGTAAGTGGTATGGGTGTCATACTAAACAGACTTTGTCGCTCGCTTTTAATAATTTCTCTATCAGATGTGTGTGTGTGCCAACATCAATGAGTGGAAATTCTAGCGGAAAAAAAAATGAAGCCAACTTCAACAAAGTATAGGGACGTCTGTTTCAGAGAGTTTTTCAAACGCGTTTGGGGGGTAAATTCGGCAGATGGGATGAAGGAACGGAACCTTGGGCGCCGAGAGTTGGCGAGCAGTGCTCCCCCAAACTCTCCGGTCTCTATACTCCCCAACGCGGCGTAGCGCGCTGCTGCTTTTCTGGCAGTGAACGTGCTATATCGGGGGTGTGGGTGCAGACCCAAGCCTGTCAACCGTGCGCATTTTTTTCTCATTCCCCTTTGCGGAGTGAATAGAGCCTGAAAACGGCAACAGATGGTTAGAGCAGGTGGAAGAGTTGCAGCGCCGTCAAAACTCCGCAACCAAAGTCTCGGCACTGCCAGGGCGCGTCAGGCTCCCCAAACCACCTCCAATTGGACTAAATAATAAGAATTATTATTATTCAACGCCCATTTTTATTATTTCTTAATTTCATGGATGTATAGGGCCGCTGCCTGAAGCAGTAGGTACCTTATCGAATGCCTTCCCACCCGTGGGCAGCCTGCGCTGCCGTCTAACTTCGGCTGTCACTGCCTTCGTTGGCGGCGGTCTATAACAACCAGCGTTCGTCTGTATCGCTCCTTCTTTCTCTTTATCTTACCCCAAAATGTTTTTCAAGTAAAACTTATGTTCGATAAAAGAGGGGCTAAAGCATGAAGGAAGACAAGGCAGCGGGAAAGCAAGCCTAGTAAGGATCCAACATATGGCAGAATTTAGCGCGCGCATCTGTGCGCCTTATCGAGTCGACCAAAAACCCTTTGCCGAACCTTGTTCGTCATCTTACACTTGATACTTTTCAGACAGTGAAAAGGAGCGGAAAACATAAAGAAACAAAAGTGGAAATGGTCATTAAATCCCCACCAATCTCCGCTGCAATGACAGAAAGGGATTAAAAGATAAGCTTCGGACCCTGACGTGGTTCGGCGACTCGAACGCCCTTCGAGAAAGTTTCTCGTCGTCCACCAGAGTTTGGAGAAAGTTGTGTGACGAATTTCGGGCACTACACGTCTTTCCGGCATTCGTGCCGGTATCGGTACACCATGCACAGCCTTGGTTAGGCAGGGCTGCAGTGGAGCTATGTGTACACTGTGGTTTCGGCCTCATCTCGTTGCCGGCTTTTTCTGTTCGTCGCTGTCCGGGGTTAGACTCCCGCTCGAAATATTGTTAGCTGTGATTGTGCTCGGGGGCACTGACTTGACCAAGCTTTATTGAGTTAGCAAGAAGATCAAAGCGGGATTGCCTTTACAAAAGGTTATCCAAGGTCGCGCTCAGGAATTTATCTCATGTTTTTCTTACTGGCTCTTGTATACCGTATCAAATACACCTATTCAATGCATCGGCTATCAGCTCTCTATTCAATATACCGTTTGGCTATTGTAAAATACTCAATAGAAACGAAACGATATATTATATTTATTTTATTCTCGTAAAGGGTAATAAACTAAAACATATAAACAATAGGGGAACTAAATAAATAATAGCTCTTATAGAAAGGCTACATGTGGTAAGAGATTATAAGCTTAAACGATCAGAAACATAAACTATCCTTGTTATTTGCGTTAAACATCGATACTGACTTAATTAGAATATTAAATGTTTAGCATTTGCATTAAGATATTAATTGAGATCGAGGGTATCGTATTACAACGTTTGAATGACGTCATATAATATGACCTCGCAAATAAAGATGCATTACAGATAGGTTACATTGATACGCAAAGCAATTACAATAGAACAATTCGCCTTGAATCATAACTGCTGTGTATACGTGCACTTCTCTACTCATAATATATCTATAATTTTCATAAAAAGCGCTCGCGTTATATGGCCCGCGGAAATAATGAACTTGACTTGATACATAAACACCCCTTTTTGTAATTATATAGCCATCAAAACAAAGGAGGTATTTTGTCAGTTGCACTAGCGCCATTGACCGATTAACATTATGTTTGGGACAGGCCATGTATGGATACGACCACAGCATGTCGGTGTGTTTAATATGCTTTAAATGCAAAGTGACTCTTTTGAGCATTTAAACAGATTTTAAACATGAAAAGGTCTATTTGAATGATAATTGTGAAAGATCTAGAAATACACTATAAATATATCCTGACCGCTTTTATTTCATTTAATTATTTATTTATGTATTACAGATATATATGTGAATAGAGCAAAACATCATCAAACTATTACGTATTAATCCATATAGCAAAACGGATTGCACAAAGTAGCATATTTTGAATACCCCGTCATATTTCATACGTGAATATCTGTGGAGTTATTTCTCTTAGACGTCTAACAACGCTGTTCTCGTAATTACAATATTAAAATGTCAGGTTTATTATTGCAATATGTTCATCGATAATGAATGTATATATATTCCAGCGTTTCATGTAATCGCTATACGAAGCGAAGTAGCACGTTATTTAGATTTAGTAACATTAATCGAAAAGAAATGCTACATCTTTGGATTCATTGGTTTACCTGGTATTCTATGTAATCGCTATACGAAGTGAAGTAGCACGTTATTTAGATTTTGTAACATTAATCGAAAAAGAAATGCTACATCTTTGGATTCTACGGCATATTTTTAAGTATTTCAAGCACAGACTACTTATCAGTGCCTTTACATTAATATAATTGCATATTCTTTGTCATTACATTATTATCCTCGTCGTGCATAGCTTAGAAGCCTTTCCTTATATGCCATATTCCACTGTACATGAAATAAAAAATGTGTATGCTATTTTACGTTTGTGTTTATTGATGGTGATGAAATCTAGTCACTTTATCACACACACAAAAATATATATATAAACCGGACGGAACATCATAACATGAATGACTTTATAAGATCCAACTACATTTGTTTCAGTACAGTTACTTTAATGCTGTTAATTCACTGTTTTAAACGATGAGATTTTGATTTTATCATTCTTCATGATGATGATGATGATGATGATGATGATGATGATGATGATGATGATGATGACCATCCTCCTCCTCACCACCAACACAGCTGTAACCATCGTCATGATTACCCGACCACCTACCACCACCACCACCACCACCACCACCACCACCACCACCACCACCACCATTACCACCACCACCATCATCATCACCACCTCCCACCAACACCATCACCACCACCACCACCATCAACATCCGTATCATTACCAGCACTACAGCCAATACTACTGGTATTTAAAAAAAATTTATTTCCACATGTGGGGTGGATTACAATTTTAACTTCCATTGGTTTTCTAAAGGGGGTCAAGATATCACCATCATTCTCCCCATTCTCCTCCTTCTTATTGCACAATTATCCAAATCATCATCCTCGACATCATCATCATCATCATTATCATCATCATCATCACCACCATCACCACCGCTAAAATTCATATTCCACATTCTAATCATCGCCATAATCCTCCACCATTTCTACAGGTATCATCGTTTGCATCCTATACCTACTCCTCCTCCTCCTCCTCCTCCTCCTCCTCCTCCTCCTCCTCCTCATCATCATCATCATCATCATTATCATCATCATCACCATCACCATCACCACCACCACCTCTTATATCATCTCTGTCCTCATCATAGCCAGCATCCTCTACGAACCCGTCACACTTCATCGCTTGGTTGCTATTGTCCCAAACGGTGTTCCATGCCCTGGCCTTGGTTACTACGCTACCTTCGTGTACTTTGTCGCCAGAATGCCGATTAAAACCTTTTCTCCGACTCGTCATGGGCAAACGCTTTCCAATTTACGTTGATGGATCCCATATTACCATATAGACATCAACTATTGCTTTCAGGGATTATTTCTTTCTTCATGTTTTTTTTTTTTTTTCGTTTCTGAATGGAAACCTGTTGTTACCCTCACCC
>CM046848.1:4225980-4245980 GCA_025618425.1 Heliocidaris tuberculata
TATTTATTATCAGTCTTTTTTCTAAATATTTTACTGAAAATGAAATTTATTGATTTCGTGTGTCGTTTCTTTGCATCATCACTTCCGAGATGAAAATTTTCAGTTCGAATCATTTTAATTTTTTTTGCAAAATGAAGGTCATGAGAACAGTTCCCCCTTACGTTTTTTACTCTTAGTATTAACTGTAATGTTGCATTTTACACCGATGGTGTCTACCGATGGTGTCTATTTAAATACATTTCGTTTTTAATTTCTATGTGAGGTGACATAAGTTGAGATGTGAATACAAAAGTCGCACACTTTACCCTTTTTCCATTTCATATCTCCGTATTGAAATAAAACTAGAATTGATAGATGCGTTTAGGGTTTAAGTTGCTGGATCTGATTTCGTTTTACTGGTTTTATTCTAAAAAGATCAAACTATATGGAAACTGAAGCTTTACAAAATCATTTTTTCCCAAATGCCCATAATTGCCTCCTTTTAATTCTTTCTATTTGTGTGACAAAATTTCTGTCTGCAAATTTGAATTTTTCAAAGTTTTGTCGGCAAATGAAAAGATAGGGGCTTATTCATTTTTATTCGCACATTGGTCCATAGTGACGTCTCCATCTAGTTCCATGGTTACATTATAGAAAAAGTCATAGGATGCTGTTTACTTTACGTGAAAAAAATTATCTAACTAAAAAGCAAAATAAACAACCAAAAACAGACCACCCCCCAAAAAAAATACACACAAAAAATAACAAACAAAGAAAACAAAAACAATTTAAAAAAAAGCAAAGATTGTTTATCAATTTCACCTATATGGGAAGTCTGACAAGCTAAGAAAAAATAGAATCTAAGAGGGAAAAATGATATCATTTTGCGAGGCATGATTATCTCTTAATAGTCTTTTCACAAACCCCTCAGAATGTGGGATCACTGCAGCATGCACCTCGAGGTCCCTCTTCTTGGGGCCTTCCCGACCGCAGTTTACCTTAAACTTGACTAGTGTCAAAAAGACAAAAAAGGATGTATTATAAATACATTTCATCGTATCATAATCATCTCTCTCTCTCTTTCTTTTTCTCTCCCTATTTCTTTTTTCCCTCTCTCTCTCTCTCTAACCTTTTTATACTCAGCTATTGTACTATTCAACCCTTTCAACGAATCATATCTTTCATCGCCCAAAAGGAAAAAACAAACAAAATAACCCACAACAAAACAAAGGCATACAAAATAAAAAACATGGATCGCAGGCATTTGACGTATGCAGTATTGAAATAGCATAATTTCTGAGAACGGACGGTTCATTGCCCATAGCGAGTATCATCATGATTATGAAGGTAAATACTAGCGAATAGAAAACAACCCCGTTATTTTGTTATATTATATATTTGTCTTTTTAAAGGATATCAGTGCCGTTGCATTGGTAGTATCGTATACTATCATAACTTATAATATTGTAGTTATTATTATTCATATTATTATTGTTATCATATATTACATATTATTATTATTATCATTATTAATATTATTATTATTATTATTATTATTATTATTATTATTATTATTATTATTATCATTATTATTATTATTATTATTATTATTATCATTATTATTGTTAATATTAGTATTACTGTTAGTATTACTTTTAGCATTAATATTATTGCCATTATTATTATTACTACTATTATCATTATTACTATTATTATTATCATTGTCATTATTGTTTTCATAACAATAGCAGCTGCAGCAGCAGAAGCAGGAGAAGTAGAGATTAATTAAACCAGTGTCAGTATTAGCACAGGACATAACAGAATGCCATCAGCAGAAACATTTTTAAAAAATTGCTCGAAAGAAGATTCAAAAATTCTTGAGAGGAAGAGAGGAAGGAGAAACTCCATGAGACAATATAGAGGCTAATTCACTAAAAAGCTACGTCATGTATTGTATTACTTGAGAATATGGACATGTTCCCTTTTTAATACAGTTTGACCTGTACTAATATAGCAACAGTAGCAGCATGGTTGTAAATTATTGCATTGTATAAGAAGTTATACTTTCTTAATATGAAAGAATGGTATCAGTGATATTTAATGACCGTTGTATTACGAAGACATCAAAGAAATCAATAATCATTGGAATTTGAAAGAAATTCATTTTAACTATTATCTTTATTAATTTTGATCATCATTCTCCCTCTTGAATACGTCATAATAGAAAAAAAAATATGACGAAAAGTGAGAGATAATTAACGATACAGAAGGAAAGAGAGAAAAAAATTCGGGGGGGGGGGGGAGGTTCAAGACAAAAATGACAGCAAAATTTCTGGACAGACTGCGGTACGCATCACTGTATACCCGCTCAAATTAAAAAGACTCGCATTTCGCAGGCAATCAGAATAATGAAATTTTTCTCGGGCGGTCTCTCACCCTCTCGGTATATGGATGCATGCAGACGACATTTTCGCGATATACGGAGTATTTCTCTCTCTCTCTCATCTTTTTTTCCCCCCTCTTTTTTGGACGCGCGCAGTTGGCCAGTCCCGCGTCATAACAAAAACTAATCAACTTAATGCATTTCAGGCAGGATTCGCTATCCTTTAGCCCCTCTTTTCGTTTTTTGGTCTCTCAATCCCTTTCTTTCTAGCCTTCTCTTTCCTCTTTATGTCCTTTCTAAATCGCCTTAAATCGTCTCCATGTCATCCTTCTCCCTCTTCTGTCAGCGGCTCATCAAGACTTATTTTGACACACTACCTCGCGCTATTTTCTTCGAGAAAGAAGGGGACAAGTATCAGAGAGCAAGAGAGAGAGAGAGAGAGAGAGAGAGAGGGGGGGGGCGAAAAATATAACATAGGGAAACTTTCCTGTTATCTCTTTCGTCCCAAAACTAAGATGGCATGTCCCCCCTCTCTTTCCCTATATCTCTTTGTTTCTGTCTCTTTCCCAGGCCTCTTCGTTTCTTATTCTGTGACAAAATACAATGCAAATTAACTCGTTGACTACTGAATTCTCTCCTTCCAATATAATTCAAGAACCACCAGATTCTCGTAGGCAATGGGTTAAATTCAAATAAGTGATTATTTTAAAGTTTAGAAAGTGATACAACAATATTGAAAAGTCTTAGATGTAAAGAAGAAGAAGAAGAAGAAGAAGAAGAAGAAGAAGAAGAAGAAGAAGAAGAAGAAGAAGAAGTTTAATTTTAGTACAATTTTATTGAATTCGTTTATGATTACTTATGTTATTGCTTTATATATATATGTATGCTCCTCTGATTGTATTTCAAATCATTTTGATTGTGTATAGTTTCGTTGTATTTTCAGGGCCCCATGGAAGATCAACTTTTGTTGAATGGGTTACCCTGATGAAATATCAATAGATAAACAAAAAAATAAAAGAAGAAGAAGAAGAAGAAGAAGAAGAAGAAGAAGAAGAAGAAGAAGAAGAAGAAGAAGAAGAAGAAGAAGAAGAAGATAAAGAAGAAGAAGAAAAAGAAGAAGAAGAAGAAGAAGATAAAGAAGAAGAAGAAAAAGAAGAAGAAGAAGATAAAGAAGAAGAAGAAGAAGAAGAAGAAGAAGAAGAAGAAGAAGAAGAAGAAGAAGAAGAAGAAGAAGAAGAAGAAGAAGAAGAATAAGTAGTCAACGTTGACTGAATTTGGTAAGATGGCGTCTGTTTATACTTTTACTATTCATTTTACCTCACGAGGATATCGGAACGGCAAGCTCCTCGTGCTTTTGGAAATGATGTCGGTGGAGATTTGTTTTCAAATTCGTGTCTTCAGTAAAATGCATGAAATGAAAGAGGGTTGTAATACGACTGGACTGGGTGGAAATCATTGTTATTCATAAGCATTGCAAAACTGGATAAAGTTTTCAACCGACTCTCTCTCTCTCTCTCTCTTAACCAATATATGGTAGTGTGGTGGTGATGGTGGTTACGAGATGTGAGGAAGCCAGTATATAATAATGTACTACGTGAATAGCAACAATTAGGCATAATCATAAGGCTGTAACTCCCATTCGAATAATGCCAGGATTCTAATATACTTATATATATTCTCTGGCTTGGTTTAGACCCCCGTACCCCCTTGTCTCTCACATTCACCAATTAATAAAGTGCGCCTTTACAATTTGAGAAATGTAATCTCTATAAATGCCCATGTAATTTGTTGAGAATTTGAAATGGCCAGTCTTGTGGGGGAAAGATTTCCACTTTTCTACACGTGGTTTAAGCCCACTATACATATCATTAAGAACATTGAATATAATGAGGAAAAAAAGCGAACAAATGTAAAAATAATGAATAATTCAGTACGTTCAGAAGCATGTTGGGTGTGTTAAAAAACAGAGCCCTTTCGAGGGAGAATGAATGACAAGTGCGGCCAATTGATGAATTATTGCGCATGCGTCAGGTTGCGCTTCACTCGATCGATCGGCCAGGTGGTTAACGCATTTTCATCTCTGGGTTCAAATTATGGAGTTCACTTTCATTTCTCTCTCTTCATTATGACGCGAAAACATAACGAGCGTGAAAGAGAAAATCCCCGGGTGACAGAGGGCAAACGGTAATATCTCTTCTCTCTCCTCTCTCTCCGACATTTCCTCATTTATTGTGATTTGTCGAAGGGAAGATTGGGAAGAGGAATGATGACCAGCGCTGATTGTTTTTGATAAGTAATTCGGGAAGTAATTACAGTGCCAGGTAACAGCGCGCCGCTCGACAGCGGTGAGCCGCCCGAGCCCCTACCGTCAGCTGACAAGCGCTGCTGACGAGCTCTCCTCGTAATCCGTGCGCGCTGCTCGCTCTCCCGAAATCCAAAACATACAACAGCAATAATGACTCCCCACTGTTATTCTTATTTCATTTTCCGCGGGAGAAATTTTCATGAATAAACTTAACCTAATCCGCTCACTGTCACGCAAAGAATGAATGAGGAGGGAGAAAATCAAAAGAGAGAGAGAGAGAAAGAGAGAGAGAGAGAGAGAGAGAGAGAGAGAGAGAGAGAGAATTAGAGGGTTATTCTCAATATCATTTTGCGTGATTATGATTTTCATTACGAATCACCTCAAAGAATGAATGTAAAAAATTGATCTTCTTTTAGGAACACGTACTCATGCAAGCTGCGATACGTTTGTAATGATCATTATAATTGCATCAGGAACCGTGATGAGCGAGAGACATCGCCTGAAGCGTAAATATCAACCCCGTATCATTGGTTACACGTGCTGGGTATCAAGTCGGTATTTTCTGACCAAAGTTTTGGCGGGAAAAACTGCTGAGAAAATCGGGACATGCGCTTATATATGTATAGAGTGTGTTAGATTTTACTGAGAGAAAAATGCAATTGCCATAATATGTCAAATCAACCGAATCTTTTCTCATCAATTTAACCGTGATATGATTGAGGTTTACACAAGATATTTCACATTTTTGTTTTAGATGACAATGTATATTGATGCGTATATATAAACACTGATAAACTGGCTTAATTGATCGAGTTTTTGTTTCTATGGAAATATAATTGCGTAAGGAAACACGGCCTAATTTGCCTCTATCTTCATTGCAACATGATATACGTGATAACATAATCTAGCTTCAGACAAATGCATTTACTATGAGGGGCGTGGGAGCCCATTAGCCGGTAGAGAATTTTCAGCTCCCGAAAGTACGACTTTCATTAATCATTTAAAAATAACAATGCATGAGGTTGCGCCTATGAGACACAAGTGTATTTTTTTCTTTCATCGTGATATCATTGTAATCTTAGTAGCTATTTTAAGTGACGACCAATATTGAAGAAGAGATGTTCAAAGTATACCATTGTGTACCCATCTTATGAAAGCCTTTATTCAAAATGATACTTTCTTTTCACAATATAATTTTAATTCGTTATTTCATGAATTCATTTATTCCTTAAATAGAGAAATTAATTCGGAATAAGGAGGATGTTATTTATTGTTTCATAAATCAATGGATTTAATTATGCTAAACTGAACTTAACCTATCCTTAATGGCATACACTGTGTAGAAGCTATGGGACATACAAATCTTTGCTTTACGTCCCATCGTCTTCATGCTAGATAATTGACTTTTAGTTTAATTACATTTTAAAATATATTTTTGATCATTGTCAATCTCTTCACAATAGTATCAGTTCAATTCATGCACTAGTAATTAGAAAAGGATGTACATGTACTTTATGTTTGATATACGGTTATACTTAAATCCATCAGTGCACTTTAGATGCAGCTCTTCCCCTAAAAACATAATAAAATGTATGAAAACATTTTAGAGCGTATGATATGGATTTTTTTTTACCAGCGATTTCTTATATTCCTTCAATTCATGTACAATATTTAAAAAATATATCAATCTAACAGTGCAATTCAGTTCTGTGCAATGTATTCATAATTATTGTTCCATTTTTCGTCTGTTATCTTATCAGGCTGACCAACTCTCTTCCTCTTTTCTTTCCTCTTCTTCTTTTCTACCTTTCTTTCATGTTGGCTGTCTTTGTATTTCTAGAATTGTCTTGTTACGCATATGGCTGTGTGAATACTGTCAAACGTTAGTATATCATTACAAGTCAACTTCTATACATACGACTATTCGCTAATATGGTGATTTTATGTCTCTTTCGAAATTAGATGTCATTAGAATGTAGTGTCAAAATGTAATAAGTGCTGTAAAAATAGAAATAGAAGCCTATGATCACATGATTTATCGTAATTAGGATCAACATTATGAAATTCATTATGAATGTATCCTATATTACGTGGTTATAGCATCACACTCATGTAATAAATATTAAAGACACATCTGAGTTGAGCTTCTATATCATCGCGTGTTCAATATCAATTTGTGACATCAGTGGACAGCAGGAGAAGAAATCATGAATGTTTTTTTTTTTTTTTTTTTCTCAGCCTATTCTGGCCGTCCGATCTTTAACGTAATGTTTACCAGACACCCAGCCGAGCGGAAGCGAATGGAGAGCCCTTCAACGCGCCGTTGACTTCTCGCATCCGCCGCCCTGCTCCTTCGTGCATTCGAGTGACCTAGCTGCATCCTCCCACATCCATCCCGCATCTCGCACCATGGCAACGGCTGGAATGCCCGCTAAACTACGGTTGAAAATATGCTGTATGAGAAACCTGTTGAATGTCACCGCGCAGGAAATGGTAAAAGATTAAAATAAACCATTTAGATTGATACAGTTGTTGAATCAAGGGTGTATTGGTAATTTATGAGAGCTTCTCCCCGATTATTGTTTTAATGGGGATATAGTGCATATATACGTATAGCTGAGAGAGATATCAGACGTCAAAGACTGCTCGAAAAGGAGAAAGTCTGTTGTACAACTCCAACGACAAAATGCAACTCCATGTGATCATTTACCATGGTTACTACTCAAGATATTAATGATGTGCGGCGATTTCTTGTCACGGCCGGGGGGGGGGGGGGGGGCGCGACTAGCCTTTACCATTGGTTTCTGTGCAATTTTCTAAAGTTCCGGGGGGACGCGTCCCCCTGTCCCCCGGGATCGCCGCCCATAATAATTATAATCATTTATACATTATACAAATATCTATGTATTTTAAAAGTAGTGAAGGCAATTTTTAAATACCTTTCAGACACTGCACTGTAGAATATACTAACGTGATTTATTTATTCTTTTTCTTTTTTGGGGGGTTTAGCTTATAATATTCTACCGTTTTTTTTTCAAATAATTTCCCTACAAGGCCATCACCAAATTCCTATCAGACACAAGCCATGTCCTTATTATGTACTTTGAGTTATTTATGTGATTATCTCAAAATGGTAATAAACAAAATGAATAAATAAATGAGTGGATACCCTATTTCCTCTTTTGTTTTGTGGTATCGATAAGCTATATCGTTAGGTTTTTATCAAACTGAACATGTGATACAAGTGCTACCTTGCTTTTTACTATATATATATATATATATATATATATATATATATATATTTGAAAATATATATCATTTATATTGTAAGAATCTTCAAAATATTTATGTGAATTTCAATAAATAAATGTATAGCGGTTATCAGGATTAATCACGTCATGTTGAAGGATGATTCCGAATATTATTTTTTTCTTTGTGTTATGAAAAAAAAGAGGATTTTCCTTTGATCAAAGTGATCGAGATGCCATTTCGTTGATAAATTCTTTGTTTTCGATATTCCTTTTAACTGTTTTATCAAAAGTTCACATGTGGACATAATTGTGAACGCATTTGTTTTTAATTTATCAATATGCCTCATCATACAATAGCAATGTTTTTTACTTTCATAACAGCTGGACTGTGTGGACTGTCTTGATGTTGAGTTCAAGACAGCTTTTTTGCTCCCCATTTACGCGATGATGCAATTTGATGATGCCGTACGTGGAAGTGAACATTTCTGCTTACTTTCTTGTTCGGGTTTTTTTTTTTTTTTTGTTCGCTCAGTTCAAGAGTGATTAAGCGTTGAGGTCGCAGGCTCTTTCGATTTAAGTCACTATTTCTTGATTTCCCAAGGTACTAATTGAGCGGCTCCCTCACCGCACGCCAGCCGAACCGTCCCCGAGATTTTACCGCCAGCGAGGGGATGTATCAATACGGAGCTGTAAGGGACGGTCTCACTCTCTATCCCTCTCTTCTATTCCCCTCTCTCCCACTCTCTCTTCCTATATCCCTCATCCAGTTCCAGAATTTCCCCTCTCTTTTAATTTCTTTTTTGATGTCTTCATTTCTGTTTTAGAGTTTCCTATATCTCAGTAGGTTTTTGTTTTCTCTCTTCCACTCTCCCCATTTCTCTGTTCTCTCTCTCTCTCTCTCTCTCTCTCTCTCTACGTCTCACCTTTTCGCTGTATTTTCATTTTCTTTCTTTCTCTATGCCTGTATTTCTCGAAAGCTCTTTCTGTAGGTCTGTAGTTCTTTCTCTCTCTATACCTATCTCACTTTTCTATCCAGCTATCCAGTGTGTTAGAAAGGGGAGAGAGGAAGAGAGAGAGAGAGAGAGAGAAAGAGAGATAGAAAATAGAGATAGATAGATAGAGAGAGAAAGAGAGATGAACACAGATATAGAGAGGTAAGATAGATAACATAAAATTATTAGTAGGAACCTGAATCCGTATATGACAAAAAGAGACAGAGACAGAGAGAAAGAGACAGAGAGAGAGAGAGAGAGAGAGAGAGAGAGAGAGAGAGAGAGAGAGGGAGAAAGGGAAATGCGAGTAAGAGAGAAAAAAAATGATCCGGGGGAAACTGAGAGATCGAGAGAAGTGGGGATAAAGTTTATATTTAGTATATTGGTGAAGTCGCTGTCTTAAGGCATTTTTCATCAGTTAATGTGCATAGCCATAAAGGAGCATATTTCTATCGACTCGCTGGAGAGTCATTCGTTTCATTTTTAGGCATTTCCCCTCTCTACTTTTTTTTTTAGAGCTCAATCTATCCAACCTTTTTTGTTTTGAGGCGGGCATAAGGCTTCATATTCTTCTTCATCAGAAGCGAGAAGGAGGTGGTAAGAGTAATAGGGGTAACCTTTCTACTTGATTAGTAACTTCTCTCCGTCATTTAAGAGGAAATTTGCCGGGACGGCTTGGCTTTAATCGTAATCAGAAATCTTCGGAAGCGAAAATCCTCGTATTTAGCGCGCGCAATTTATAGACAATTACTTCTGTGAACGAAAGTGGGGGAGGCTTTAAAGGATTTCCAAAAACACTCCTTCAAAATATGGAATATTTAAGTTATTTGCATCCTCGATTTTTTTTGTCTTTTTTGAAGAAAGAATAATAAAGAAACTACCGGTACTCTTGGGATATTCGCATTATCTATATCTTAATAAATGTTTGTTTTCTGCCTCATCTTTTATATAACAAGAACTGCTTTTAAATATATTGATTATTGTCTTATTTATTTCCTATTCGTATTTTCTTCTAAACCAAGATCACCAATTACCAATTTATCAAAACATAAGGGCACAGCACAAAAAAAAAAACAACAACAAAAAAAAAATGTCAACTCACCTTTGAAAGTATCCGGACAAGATGATTGTTTTTTGCAATAAAAATGGATCATGATGTCTATAACTTATCATTTTGTTTAATTTGCTACCTTATTACACTAATTAGTTTTATTTCCCTTAGAACCAAATACAGATTTTTATATATATATATATATATATATATATATATATATTAGCAGTTTTCTTTCTATATATATATATATATATATATATATATATATATATATATATATATATATATTTATGTATTTATTTATCCCTGATAGTGATTCAATATGAATTTCTTCTCAATGTCGAAAAAGAAAAAGAAAATTCATGTGCTTGATTTTACACGACCCAAGATGATTTCTTGAAAGAGTACATCAACGAGAGGCCGTGCTTTATATCTGGTTCAATTCCACGGGGTTATATAGGCAGAGTGGCGCCTCCGATGCAAGAGCACGTATCAGCTTGTACCCCTTTCTCCGTCTACCGGTTCAGTGTATTACCCTATGCTTTTTCTTATTCCGTATTAAACCTCATCATACACAAACAACGGATACACACACATACGCACACACTCGCGGTTCAACGTGCTTGTGCATGTGTAGCGGATTAGACATTTTTTGCTTCCACCTTTGCACCAAACGATTTACGTTGTGTGAGCTCTAGATTATTAAAAGGCCCGGTGGGGTTATTATGAATAAAAAATGCTGGGAAAATGAACTAGGCAGAAAATGGCTTCCCGTCATTTTTCATGCTCGCATGAGTGTATCTTTTCTTTTGTGTAACTGCTTGTCATTAGCTGACAAATATTTTCTCTTCCTATTATTGAGGGAGACGTATAAAACAGGACAATGATTAATTGCATCAAAGCCAAACGTTTCTGGTGTACTCACTGTTATTATGCCAGTAATCAAAATAAGACTGATTCGTTTATATCGGATGCATCGTCATAATGCTATCTCAGTTTCAAAACAAAGCACATTCTAAAATCTATCATACCGCGCACGTAACCGCAATAAAATGACATATGTCAACACCAGATTGCAACATTCGTCTAATCATGTGACATTCGATTAGCGAAATCGATCAAATGAATCAAAATGTAGTTTTGGTATCAAAGTATCGCAGTTGTTTCTCAGTGATAATTGTCACTGTTATCAACTCTAATCAACATATTTACAGCTGAAAAAATTGTTGGCAGTAAAGCCTTAAAGTTTCAAACAAAGTGAATGAAAAGATCATCACTTTGTAGATCTAAAAATTATTGCAGAATCTAATGAATGTGATAATGATGTTTAATCTCTTTGGCCCGAATTCACAAAGGAGGTTTAAACCATGGGGAAGGTTTAAACCTCCGTAAGCGTACTGAAATAAGCGTGAATAAGCGCACATTGCCCATGCGCGCGCTCAAAGAAAATATATGATTGGATCAGATTCCGTGCGCACGTACGCTTAAAAAACCCAGGACGGGGTTTAAAGGGGGTACCCAATGCTGAAACAATGTTAGTTCATTTAAAAGATCATGATTTTATTAGAAGAAAATCATCTGCCTTAAATTTTTTTTTAAATTCGTGTTGCCAGAAAATCCCCGAAATATGGTAAGATTTCAGGATATTTTGGCCCCTCAGCTGTGTCCCAATTTCAGCTAGGTAACCACAATGACGTCAAAGTGGTTACCTTGTCGCGCAATTATAGCAAAATGCGCGCAAAGTGTAATGCATTTTGTACAGTCTAGCGCGCAACACATCTGCAATACGCGAACCTGGGTAACCACTTTGACGTCATTGTGGTTACCTAGCTGAAATTGGGACACAGCTGAGGGGCCAAAATATCCTGAAGTCTTACCATATTTCGGGGATTTTTCTGGCAACACGAATTTTTAAAAAACTTAAGGCAGATGATTTTCTGCTAATAAAATCATGATCTTTTAAATGAACTAACATTGTTTCAGCATTTGGTACCCCCTTTAAACCATGGTTTAAACCAAACCTCCTTTGTGAATTCGGGGGAGAGTTTCATCAAGCGTTTTGTCAGTGATTTTTACCGACCAATTTGCTCTCAGCCAATCAGATGCAAGGATTTCAGTAGCTTATAACAGTTGTCAGATAAAAATCACTGACAAAACGCTTGATGAAACGCTCCCCGGGCCTTTGAGACTCACAATTATCATTAATAGAAAGAAAGGGGGAAAAAAAGGGATTACATTAACGCATTTCATTTTCATTTGACTTAATTCTACATAATTATACACTTGTTATATACAAGTCATGTGTTATGGTTTCTCATCTACGTTGAGAAAAGTTACTAGTGGTGTACCAGAAGGCAGTATGTTGTGACCGTTGCTCTTCTCATTACAGGTAAATGATTGACCTACTTAAATCTTTCACTGTGATCTATTATTGATTGCTGACGATGCTGCTGTTTTGTTTTCCCAATAATTTAGAAGAATAACAAATTTGAAAACAGGTTTTTTAAGTTATAACAGGTTAAAAATCGATTTATAAAGGTTTTAGAATCCGAAAAAAAATGTGAATATAAGTTTGATGGTACATCCCCAGTCTTAAAACGATGGAAAACATAGCTCGACCAAAGTATAGCACAAATTTGGAATGGAATACGGGAAATGCGAAAATGATCGTTAGGGGAACTATGGAGGAATCTATAGGAAATGAGATAAAATTAAACGTTGGAGGTTAAAGGGAAGGTTGAGTTCTGGGAAAGGTAAACAATTATTTGTGAGCTTTCTAATTCTTTTAATGTTAGTTTGAAAAATTATCATAGTAGAAAGGTCCCCTGAAAAAGGACCGCTCTTCAAATGCCCTCAAATTCAAAATATGACAAGAAACAGCTAAAATGTTCGGGCCAAACATTTATGTGTAGTCCCATATACACATTTCTGTGTGCAGTGCATGTGATTCTCAGCAGAACTGAGTCAATTTCTTATCATTTTTGTGATTCCAAATCCTTACAGCATACACCGATTATTATGTGCTATATAATCAACCTTTCCCAATGGTTTTGAAACAGTTTCTTTGACAATTCAATCTCATGACCAGAATTCAACTTTACCTTTAAGGTAAACGACCAGAGTGATTTCATTTCCACCTTCTCTCCCGCTCTCTCTAAGATCTCATATTCTATTTACATCTATATATACAAACTGCTATTCTTTTTGAAATGTTCTCCCGTTTCTCCTTTTTGACGTCATGCTGGGGAATAATGAATTTGATAATTTACTATACACATTTATATATTTATTTTGATTTCTTCCTTAATTTCCAAGTATCCCGAAGGAGGCACTCATTATACATAATTTATATAGGCATATTTCGGTCCCTTATGCAAAAAAAAAAAAAAAAAAAAAAAAAAAAAAAAAATATATATATATATATATATATATATATATATATATATATATCGATGTGAGAAATGAAAATGAGAGAATAATGGTTGCGTAGCTTCAAAGTATTTCTCACAGTTATATCATTTCCACGAGAGTTACCAAAGCTGTTGTATATGTTATTTCCTTACAATTATATATATATATATATATATATATATATAGAACTAGAATGAGATTCTAATCAGAACGGTATTTTCCCCACACTTCACCACACCAGGCTTTCGTTGTAGGCCTATCTATTGTGCTCCTACCAAGGCAATCTATCTATGTTGATTATGTACTCAAACAAAGATGACGGCTCTGTATAGAAGAAAGGATTTTCATGTTCAAAGTCATGATAAAAGCATCTAGGCAAACAATAGAACTAATTTATTAGATTAAAACGGCATCCATGCGTGTAAATACATCAAGAGCGGACGGATTCGAGGGATTCGCCTTCACCGAGACTGGCGGGGAGGAGTTAATGCGATTTACCGTTGGATACTTCGCCCTCTGACTCGCGAGCATGAGATCTGCCCCTATGATGTATAATGATTCAATTACTTTGCAGCTATCAAGACGGACTTTGTTTGGAAAATTCGCCCAGATTAATGCGATTACTCTATTGGTCAATTATATTTAGGTAAACATTGCGACCGGGGGTCCAATCTTGCCATATGTTTGTATTATCGTGTATCGTCCATTTAAAAGTAATCTAACATATTCTGCATGTAGTCACATTGTCTGTTTCATATCTTATGATAATGATACTCAAATTCATCTGGGATAAAGCTGATGATACTTGAACATCACATATTGTTATTTTTCGAATTTTTTTTTTAATGTCTTGAGTGCATTTTTTAAAAATGGCTCTGTGATATACATTTAAATAACATTAATATTTGTTGTTAAAATGTCATGGCATAGGGTCTTATTTTCAGGACTCGGACAATGTTTTGGACAAATCAAGAATGGATGTAATTGCTCTAATCTGTTAGATTGATTTCGAATTGGGATCCCCAGGAAATGGAAAGAACAAGCAAAGAATAGTTGGGAAAAGGCATTATGAATGAATGAATGAAAAAATGAATGAGAACAGAAGTCATGTTCAACAGTTGTACTGCGTATCTACTTTCCGTTTTGTCCACTGAAACTACAAGCTCACATACAAGACAAACATTAGATTCATCAATCAATGATCGATATTCATTCACCACGAATCATTACTACGTCCACCAATGGCGGGTCCAGGATAATCAGGAGAGGAGGGGGAAGCGTTTGACCATAAAAGTGTACAATCCTCTAGAGAGCGTATAATACACCGTTAACCTATACAGTGCGTCCCAGAAAAAAGTTAACAGTCACAAAAAGTCTCCCCAAATAAATATTAAAATTTTTTTAAAGCAAAATTTCATACCTGTGTAAAGCTTATGATCTCTTCTTTTAAATAGCATCTAAATATCTGGCGTTAGTTTACGCTTAAGACAGTGAGCAAAGGCCACTTTTGAGAAAAGGTGCAAAATCCAGACTTGACAAGAAGTGGTATTTGTTTTGGATGGTATTAACACACTTGAGAGTCATGTAAAGAACTAGAAATGTTCATACTTTGATCAATAACAGAAAATTTATGAAAGAACAGGTTTTCTTCTCTGTATGTTCTTACGTATCTCATCAACATTATTACGCTTCAGTGAGCAATTAAATACTTTATTGAGTGTTTTGAAATATTAATTTTGGCTTTCTCAGTCAACCATAAAGTTTTGATGGGATATGTCAGGACATACAGAAAAACAGAAGACAAAGCATATTCTTTAATAAATTGCCTTTTAATAATATTCTGATAATAATCAGAATATGAAAATTTCTAAGCCTTTTAAAGACTTTCAACCTTACTGACACCAACGAGAACAATACAAATTTTTGTCAACCATAAATTTTGCGCCATTTTACAACAATGACTTTTGCTCACTCAAGCGTAAAATATCGTCAGATATTTTAGTGTCATTTGATAGGAGAGACCTTAAGTACTCCATAGGTATGAAAATTTCATGAAACATATTTTGAAATGTTCATCTGGGGAGACTTTTTCCAACTGTCAACTTTTAACGGTTCTCAAATTTGTTAATACTAGCCAGAACAAATGCCAATTCTTGTCAAGTCTGGAATTTACACCATTTCCCAAAAGTCGCTTTTGCTCTCTCAGGTCTAAATTATCGCTATATTTTTGGGTGCACTTTGATAGAAGAGTCCCTAAGCTATCCACAGGTATAACAATTTCCTAGAAAAATTTTGAAATACAAATATTTTTATTTACAAATATTTTAAGGAAATTTTTATACCAGTGGATAGCTTAGGGTCTCTTCTATCAAATGACTCCAAAATATCTCACAATATTTTACGCTTGAGTGAGCGAAGGCCAATAATGAGAAAGGGTGCAAAATCTAGTCTTGACAAGAATTGATACTGGCTCTGGCTGTATCCGCCGAGCTGAGAGTCATGTAAAGGCTTAGAAATTTTCATATTCTGATCAAATAAAGACAATTTATGAAATAAAAGGCTATGTTCTCTGTATATCCTTACATATCTCATCAATATTTTATGCTTGAGTTAGTAATTAACTACTTTACTGGGTGTTTCAATATGTTACCTTTGGTGAGTCTTTTAATTGCAGCTGGCTTGCTTACTCAAGTTTTGATAGGATATATCTGGAAATACATTGAACAAAGTCTGTTCTTTCATAAGTAGTCTTTCAACGATCAGAATATAATATTTGGAAGTCTTTTCATGACTATCAACTTGGCTCATACCAGCCAGAACAACAACAAACATTTGTCAAGAATGGATTTTGCACCATTTCACAAAAGTGGCTCTTCCTCACTCAAGAATAAAATATTGTGAGATATTTTAGTGTTATTTGATAGAAGATGTCATAAGCTAACCACAGGTATGAAATTTTCCTGAAAATATTTTGAAATATTTCATAGGTGAGACTGTCAATTTCAAACGGTTCTCAACTTTGTTGATACCATCCAGAACAAATACCAGTTCTTGTCAAGTCTGAAATTTGTACCTTTTCACAAAAGTGGTTTGAGATCACTCAGGCGTAATAATTAGTTAGATTTTTTTTGTGTTATTGTATAGGAGGGACCCTCAGCTATCTACAAGAATTAAAATATATTGAAAATATTCACAAATATTTATTTTCGGAGATTTTTTTCAAACTGTTTACTTTTTTTTGACGTACGCACTGTATATATATATTGTTTCTATAGGGGGAGGGGCCCATATTTCATTCTGTGGATCCTTCTGAGATGTAGACTATATCGAGTTCTACAATTATGCCGTCATCAGTGGTAGACACTACAGCAATGTTTATCACTTGGAGTTTGTTATTAGAATAAGTGGTCGTGAAATAGTGCAAAACGTCTAAAAGTGTTAAGGTAATTTATCAAAATCCCTATAAACGGTGTTTGACGATCTGTTTATGCGTTATATATAAGCGGATCTTCACCTTTATCATTGCTTTAATAGCTTTATTGTTACAGCTTTACTGCTATAGAAGCTACAATTCAGACATTGAAGTCTTGATCCTAAGATGTAACTCTGTTTGATTTTGGCTGTGTTTGCCACCATTCCCAGTGGCGGATTCGAGATTATTTGACGAAAAAAAAAAGGTTTTGAGTAGATTATATTTGATTCAGTTTTATATTAACAGGGTAGCCCCATCAGTAATCAAAATACCGTTCTTTCTGGGGGATCTGTATACAAATCAACGGTTGTAAATATTCATTATACACGTATAATAATTTGTAAATGAGTTTGATATATTTCTCTTTTCTTTTCTTTTTACAAACAAAACATTGCTGTATGAACGTCATCAATCGTCTGCCAAATCATGCCTTTCGTGGTTTGTCTCCTTACAACGAAATCATAATTTTACTTTCTGAAATAGCGATTTTTCGGATTTTTCCCCAAAATGACAATTTTGATCATATATGCTCAAGGCCCTTGCGAATGAATGCTTCTGAGAACATAACCTTGAAGGTAAATATATAATTGTCGTTACTGACAGCAATTTCTGGACATGAAATACAGTGTGTTGAATTTCATCACTCTAATACTGCTTGGTCAACATTTCCTTACGCATAAATTGATTGGAAACATTTAAGAAGAGATCTGCATTATGGTAAAGTGCTTTCGGTTTTGCATTATGTCATTTTATTCACATTCTATCTCATTAGCAAACGTTCTTGGGACCAAATTTTGGAATTTCTTGACGCGGATCATTCAGAACACTAAAAGAACATGCTCTCAAGCCAGCGTTATTGACGGACAGGTCACCTAAATACAATTTTTACAAATCATCGGTTTTTCGCCACCAATTCATCTCAATTTACGGCTGAACTGAACAGCTCTCCCCCATCTGATCTAGTGATTTCCCGTACAATGTATAACCCATTTCCTTTCATTATCCGAGAAACATTTGGACTTGTCGAGGTCTTTCCGACACCATCTAAGTGCTTTCTACGGCTCTAATCACATCAAGTCCACTTCCACACGGCTCTCCTCGTTGATTCGATGAAACCCGCTACACAGCTTTTCAAGTCAAGGCGAAGATGGGCCTAGCCAAAAATGGAATTCGTCAAATCAAATCTAAACGTTTTATCGCCATTTATCGCTTCCTAGTATTTGATACAAGGCGAATTCCCGGCGTGCTCCTCTCTTTTTTCCTTTCTATTTGCAAGTGTCCCTTGAATGACTTCTTTAGTGCGTACACACAACGGCTTTCTCCTGCTCTTCCTCCGCTGTCTGGTCCTCTAAGAGAGCGAGCTGAGAAGATACTTACCGGAGAGTTTCTGGCCCGATGATACACTGACGTACGATCGATAGGCCCTCACTCCATCGTCCCGCCGCGACTTGGTCGTAATCAAATTTGCCGCATTACCCTCAAAATTCCAGCGCGGACAAAATCCCGCTTATTACATTAAAAGGAAACCCTAGATTTCCTCCGGCATTTTGCTTCTTTCTTCGCAACTCCCCAAAGAGAATACCCGAGAAAGGTAAATACTCTCCCCTCGGATGATACAAAAAAGAAAAGAAAAAAAAAATGCTCGATTAAAAAAAAAAAAGGAAAAAGAGCGAGAGAAATTTTAAAGAAGAAAAAAACAACGACAAATTTTTGTGACGTTTGACATTTAAAATACGAAGAGAAAACAAATGAAATTGAAAAATATGTAACGAAGGACAGCAAAGCTACTGATAATAAAAAGTGGCTGAAACAGAAAAGAGAGAAGGAGATGGAGATAGAGATAGATAGATAGATAGATAGAGAGAGAGAGAGAGAGAGAGAGGGGGGGAGAGGTGAGAAGATGGAGAAGAATATAATCGGAGCATTTTCTGCTTGCTGATTTCAGATGCAAATCAAGCATCAAATGTTAATTTGCATACTACACTCAGGTTCTGCAAAGTACACCCCGCTAATGCGTATGGAGTGACACAGATTTTCCTCTGAAGGTAATAATACACGCCAGAAATAGAAAGTCGAAAACCCTTCTAGAGAGAGAGAGAGAGAGAGAGAGAGAGGAAGAGAGAGGGGAAACAAGCGCCACCGATATGGATGTATAGCGGGTGGAGTTTAGCCCATCATTACATCACAACAGAGTTGAAGCTCGAATGTAAGATATATATATATATATATATATATATATTAATATCTGTGTGTGTGTGTTAGTCAACGTGTCAGGATTTCGTGCTTTCCATTGAATCGGAGGAGTGAGATGGTGAAAATCTGGCGCCATTATTTTGTCTAAAAATCTTCAACCCGCATCCAGGCACGATCGTCGTCTGCTTCCAGCCGCCGAGCACGAGTCATGTACAACGTGGTCGAGCCCGGTCCGCCACTACCGCCGCTAAATCTAGTACCACAAGGTGAGCACTGATCCAATTATCCCTCTGTTTTTTAATTTTCTCGATTAAACTTCATCATCAATTTGATTTTATAACCTTCTATTCTTACCTCATGACTCCTCCAAATACCCACACTGGGATTATACACAAACTGCGTACACACGCAAGGGATACCACACACACACACACACACACACAAGCGAAAACACCACACGAAGGGGGTACGGCATGCCGGTGCAGTTCTCTTTTTATTTGTTTGAAGCTAAATTAGTTTTGGGGAGTGGGGAGCTGCGTAATATGGGATATTAGACGTGCGATGTGCACATTAGATAGATTGCTTTTTCTACCCCTCTTTTCATCAATTATCATGATGAGAAAAACCTCGGCTATCCACTCCTCCTCCTCCTCCTATTGAGTAATAAACTAAAAGTCCATAAGATATTCAATATCCAGTCTTATATCATTCGATTCACAGCGTTAAATTTACTCACTCTGACTATCTTGCGTGTTGCTGCGGGGACACGCGACAAGCTATCACTTACAACATATTTTCCCCGCCATATTTTATCTCCAATATTTCGGCATCCAGAGTACACACATTTTAAGATTTGCCATGTTGGATTATGGAACTATTCAGCGCGATCTATATAGACACTTGTGGTGCAGGTCTCTCGTGGTACGTTCGATACATCGATACTCTTTACGTCATAGAGTA
>CM046848.1:4248480-4270980 GCA_025618425.1 Heliocidaris tuberculata
CCTCAGAGTTATTGTCTTTGAATTTTATGAAAGTTTGCCTTTGTCCTTACCGCAACTCAAGATGACCTTTAATACTTTGAAAGATATCAGCTATATAAATGCCCCCTTCATCTGTCGATCGTTTATTTCACATCAATCAATGTCATATTAAACGTAGATTTATCTTTCTTTTAATACTGTGTTATCCTTTGAAGAAACTACATATTTATTAACCACGATTAGGTTCGATAACTATTATAGCACTAAACTACATTATACTGTTTTGTTAGCGGCTGGAAAGGGGTGTCCAAACGGCACTAAAACACGAACTGTAACTACGATAAAGTGTGATAAATGTTACTGAACCGTAACAATTGTTAAATTTCTCAAATATCTTACACATCTAGATTACAAAAGAATACAGTCGTTACAGTTGCCACGGGGATTGACAGAGTGCGTTCTATGAAAGTCCGCATACGTGTATGCAAGCTTTGCTTTTTGGTGTGGTATACGATGAAATCTATAAACAGAAACCATAGAACTGCCTTGCTGCTCTACACCATGTACATTGTCTCTCGAATCATTTGAAAGCCCTTCAGCAGGATTGTTAATAGAAACCCTATAACCTATTAGTGAAAATTAATAAGCCTCTCTTTGCTGTGCATTTCCTGAAGCAATATGCTATAAATTTTCTCCTTGCCTCTCGCATTTGCCCGAAAACAATATGTCATTTGGAGGACGTAATATTGTGCATTAGCACAATGATTTTAATCCCCATTAATACAACTTCAGATATATTTTAGCACCGAGAACGTTGGTTAGCGACTAAAGGTCCTAAGCGGTCTTTTTTTTTTTTTTTTGAGGCAAGTGGCAAAGTCTTTACTTTCGACGCAATGTGTGATGCGCTTGGAAGAACAGATGGAGCGCATAAGATTATGATCTATATCTCCGTTGACAGAACGAACAAGTCATCGAATTTGTACCTCTTTTAATTCAGTCCATGGACTAAGCAAGAGTCACATTTCTAACCTATCCTGATTCGAATTTAATTCGTTTCCCAAGTCATAAGTGGGACATAATAATGTGAGTCGCGTGGGGGGGTACAAAGCTGCCACCATTCCAACTTCCCTACGAGATCAAAGGCGGTACATTCCCCATTTTGGAAGAAAGGCGAAAGTTTACAAAAGAGTTCGAATCGGCGCGTGCCAGTACAACGGGTGCGGCGCGCGCGTCGACTGAGAAAAACGCGACCGCTGACCGGAATTAGTCAACAAAAATAGACTGATATACGTAACGTATTCAGTACCAGTGACCATTTATAAAATTCTGCTACAATAATATACGTAGAGAATATTGTTTATGACTTCATAGTGTTACTTTATTTCACTTATACTCATTGAAGTGTATCAACTAAAAGCTGCGTGTCTATTAGAAGCCAAGTTGGAAATGAAATACATTTTGTCTCAGTTAAAAGTTCAGCGCCTCGCATTTTTATGGAAGAGACTACAGAGAGGCTAATGACCTGTGTTCATACACAATGGCAAGATATCTATAAAATCTTTAAAATATTTTAGGTACCTTATCTTAATATGTCGGGCCTACCCTGTCATGTTAAAAAGATTGTCTGCATTTCCTTAAACAAAAACTAACATATCTATTGATGTCTTGATGAAGAAAAAAAGTTAATAAAAATAGGTTTTTAATTTAGTATGGCTGAAGTTGAAGTGAGAGAACAAACAAATAAAAGAGAAAAATAAATCTTGTATTACAAGTGTCAATAATGATGACTACTACTTGATATAATGGCTTTGGTCGAATTATTCTTCTCTATGTTCGACTATGAAAACATTATTTCACCGACAAATTTGAATTTTTTGATACAAAGAACCTTAAAGCAAAATGACATGATTGTCTTTGTTTCAAACATCAATAATAAGAAATTATAATGAAAAAAGTGTACTGAAACAATGGAGGTCCAGAATGTATAAAAGCGTGTCTCACATCATCTTTATCGTACAATATTCAATACCTAAAGGTTATGATGCTGAAACTTATTATTCTCCACATAAAACGCCAATTTCTTTAAAACTCCTATCCTTCTGTATCACATTTTGACACCTGCACAATGTGACAATGATAAACATTTTCTTCCAGAATATAATATCTTGCGCATGATATCGAGTAGAGAGAGAGAGAGAGAGAGAGAGAGAGAGATGACGTTCAGCATTTGTTCGCAGGGTTGATATTTCGTTCACGCGCTATATGAGATCATAACTGTTATGATAAGCAACGACGGCGAAGGATGAAAGTTATCGGTGAAAATGGACAGTCAGCCGACAGTGATCGATAGCATGGCGATTCCATAAGCGCGGGATTCTCTGGGCGTTATCTTCGTGCTCTCAATGTCGTCTGCAAGGTGTCCCATGTAAAAGGGGCGTCGATCTTCGGGTGCATAGGGGTATAGTAGCCCCTCTTTAGTTCATTACGGTGGGGGGGGGGGGGGGGGGGGGCTGAGAAGGGTGTCATTTTGATTCATCAAGTTCCTTTGCCGAATGCGTGAACGAAATAATGTAAACAGTAAATTGAAGGGTGGCCACTTTAATTCTCAACACGTATTAAATGATTGAATGAACATTTCATGACAATCATGTGCCTATATAAATTCACGCACGTCAACAACAGTTTGCAAACCAACAAAATGTGCTCAACTTCTTGCTTGTTAATTTCACAACGAGAACTGCATGGGCTGACAATCTCCCTAAATGCTCTCGGCCCCACCCCCTATATGGATGGATAGACGCCCCTGGAAGAGTCTGTTGGTAATAGGATAATATAGATGCTTTCTTGTCCCTTTTTTTTTTAAATGAAAGTCCATCTGCTGCAATGGTTGGAAATATAACATCCCATCTTCATTCAGTATGTTCGGGTATAGGTTATAGGTGTTGTTTTTTTACAGAGCGATCGACGATGTAAAAGAGTTCTGTTGCAATAATCAATTTGCCTAATTTCATTGTCACCTGGATGTGCTTAGACGTGACTTATACCAAATGATTCAAATTTAACAATGAATATTTAAATTGCCCACATTCCGAAGATCAACTTGAAAATACGATATATATGAATTATAAGATTATTATTTTGTAACTCTTTGAAAAACCCAAATCGGAACATCTTCTCACAACTTTCTTCATCCATTCATTTCTTAACCCCATCCTTTACGTTTTGCTTTCAGCGGTGGTTAATGGTAAAATATGCCTCTATTGGATTCTAGTTTTAAGTGTTCTGAAATAAAATCAAAAAAGGTCGCCAACATCATCATCATCATCGTCATAGTAATGCACGTCATCATAACTATAATCATTCAAGCAAAACAACGAAGCTATGTCAAAAATTGAGTTCTAAACAGGAAAAAAATGACGCTTCCTTGTTTTTTGTTACCTGACATATTTTCTTTTAATTTTGTGGCTGCGGATAATAAAGTGTCCTTCCATTTTCATATAACCATCTACCGCCCATGACGGAAGGCGACGAAAAATTAACATCGATTAGAAAGCCTCAAAAATCGCTATGTTTTGAGGGAAATAAAGAATGGCGCAACTGTAGCGTGTCTTCTTGTTGTTGTCATTTCAAGCCCAAACTTCGGGGAAATGCAATTTTTCGTTTACTGGTAAATGTCCTTGATCAACTGATAATTCAATTGGTAAGAATGGAACTTTCGATCAGTCGTGTAATCGGTTGGGATATTACATTAATGTCGAATAGGCAAGGCGTCTGCGTTAACGAAAAACTCATTTTTCCCCTCGATTTTCTTGCAGATTTTTAAAAGGATTTTTCATTTGCTTTGAACATTTTTGTTTGACTCATCCCCAAAGCGGCAGTTTTGTCAGAGAGAAAGAGCTAAGTCCTATGTAATGTTGAGGAATCACGTACCAACACTTGATGAAATGTGTGAATATGCTATGCACTTGCACATTCAAATCACTTAAATGCAACTTTTTGTTCTGGTAGCGAAAATCGGAAGGACACTTTCATAAAATAGAAATTATTATTATTATTTTTTTTTTTGGTTTTGGGGGGGGGGGTATTCATATTGTTCCACTTGTATCAAAAGGTACAAGTGCCAAATATTCTGATGTCGTGTCCATTGTTTCTGAAGAATTTTAGGGTAAATATCTGAAAAGAACCCCGAATCTAGGCTATCTGTCATTTCTGTGTGAGCCAAGACAGCAATCTCGCGGAGGTTCTTATATACCAATCCATGCACACATATACTGTCCGCTGTATTAACATGCTTCTCAACCCAGACATGCACACGTGAAAACATGTGTCTGACTCGGGTGAGAATTTACGTCCTTGTTCAGCATGTGAACGATTTTTTATATTTTCATTTTGTAAATATGCCCTTAAAGAGGGTGAAAAAAAAAATCACAGTAGTTTAGGCTTGTCAGTATCTTGAAATCTATCTACTAAAATCGAAAAAAGTTGTCGAAAAATGGGGGCTTCATACATGTGCCATAACTATAAATGGGCTTCAATCATGATGGAACGTCTGATAGACTGAGTGAACTGGTTTGAGCCAGATCCTTGCTTTTCTAGGTTCCGCTAATTCTCCTCTGTTTGTTCTTCTTTCCCCATCTCTCTACATATTCTGATTGAGAGATCTTTGATCATATTTCAGAAATCAGGAGCGGTTTTGTGTGTAATAGAGCTGAGAAAAAAAAGTAAAATCAATACAATAGTTCATACCGTTAAAGCCACGAAAATATTCTTTTGGGATACAACATTTTAAAGAAATATTCGTTACCACGTCCATATCCGAAAATCATTTAAAATGTCTATAATTATGAGACATGTCAAAAAAGATGATTTAGAAAAAGACACTAAATGACATCATATAGACAAATGATAGTAAATACCAACTGATTATCATATTGATGTCCAGTAATTACTGTTATTGGAATCGACTGATATCGAATAAAAAAATCGGACATTATTTCTGAATGTGTCTCTTCGCTGCCTGAGCTCTCTTATATTGCTTAAATAGAAGGTTGCATTCTGTTTAAAGTGAAAAATAATTTGGAAGATTTCTCAGTCTTTCGGTGTCAGTTTGGAAGAATATCATAGAAGAAATGGCCCCTGAAAAGGAAAGCTCTTCAAATGCCCTAATATTCGATATATGACAAGAAAAATCTGAAAATGTTTGGGGCAAACTTTCATGCCACATGACGTGCGTGTAGTCCTGTACACACATTTCTATGTATAGTGCATGTGACTTACATCAAGACTGAATACATTTCTCATCACTTCGATGATTCCAAAAAACTGACAGTATACATTACTTCCTATATGTACTACATAATCAACCGTTTCATATTATTCACTGACAGTTTCTTTCTCGATGTAATCGCATGACAAGAACTCAACTTTATCTTTAACACTTATATTCTACACCACTTAGGACTTTCTTTATCCACGAGAATAAATATCTGTCGAAGCCTGTCTTGAGATATAATGTAGGCAGATGAAGCTAAATCAAGGGTAATTCAAACCCGAATTAATCCTTAATTTCCCCAAAGATTTCCCATAAACCTGCTATCAAATCTCTTCTTTTTGCCGTCTCTCCAGAGCTTGTCCCGCTGAGCATCCATCGACCTCGAATTAAGAAGAAACTCCATGGACTAATTCGAAATTCCCAGATACAAAATGGTAGAGTTTCTAGTCGACATTGTAGACTTTTGTAGTCAGACCCTTTTTTCTGCGTTCATTTTGTCTAATTAACTTAGCACAGAAGAATATGAGACAAATATGAGAAAAAGAGAAATTAACCAGTGCATCACAGTGAGGTTCGAAGGACAATTCCTCGCTCATGAATAAACGTAGAAGCTAGATTTTTTACTAAATATTCTAGCTTTCAAAAAATTGTTATGCATTGTTACTGGTACGAATTACACAAAAGCACTTGAATATTGCAAAAATACTAGCATTTTTCATTGTTCTGTACGGCTATAACTAGGATTATTGGTCAATAAGAATATGTTTTCTATGAACTTAAGTGACAGATGTGGAATAAAATTTAAGACATTAATTCACACCCTATCGACAAGACAAGTCTATTGACAATGAAAATAATTTATGATGTTATTTTGTATAAACGATATTAAAATTATCTATGTCTATATGCGATGTGGGTCAAAAAGTAACAAAAATGTAAAAACAAAAGAAATTAACTGAAGAATAACGATTAACAATGAGTATACTGGGACAGAATTCTGATCAGAACACATTAGGTTTTCAAAATGTATATATATTTTTAAACTAAATTCATACTCAGAGCTTTGGAGGTTCTTACAAAACCTTCTGCGCTGCATGCTAGCAAGAATTCTAAACACATCCGTGTGATTTTAGATATGATTGGAGCTCAGTGTAGGAGGTTTTGTTTTTAAATAGAAAATGACTAAATATTTCTAGTAAGGTTGTTTAGTGTAATGCATTGCAAATGATTGAAAAATACTCAATTCTAAATGTTTTAGATGTTGCCAAAAGGAAATGACAATGCGATCTTTTTTTAAAATTTATCTTTATATATATATATATATAGTCATCTTCTGAATATCCTATATTTACATGTATATTCCAATTCTAGTTTGCATATTTTAGATAGGGATGCTGTTACAGTTACCTCTACAGTAGAGATAGCGAGTTTTCTCACCTCTTCTCTTTCTCTTTTTCCATTATACCTCTTGCATCTACCTGTAAAGCTCCTTTATTTCTATCTCTATATCTATCTCCATCTCTTCCTTTACGCTACCTTATTTTAATGTTTGCCTTTTTTTCTTCAAAATAATGAACACTATAATGTTTCGATGAGTGATGCACTTGTAGGTTTACTCTTAACGACTAATGCTCCCCGCTTTGATGGTTCTACTGATATTTTTATGGGTTTTATTTGGAACCACCAAACAAAGGCACTTTTCTTGAAATATTCACTATTAATACTGCACTATTGATAGAACTATAAAGGAACATTTTGAGGGAAACAGAATCACATTCCGTGTATAAAGGTTCACGCACTACTGAGTGCGCACCGGAGCTATTGTGTGCATGGCGTTTGCGTTCATTATTCAAGAGATCCTCGTTTAATTGGTCTGCCCATGCAAAAAGAAGACAGCGGACCTGCCGGGGTTTGGAGAGAGAATCATCTATTTTACCTTTCATCTCAAGAACAAGAACGTAATAGGAAAACTGGGGCGTCGCTAGAACACTTTTGTATGGGGGAGGGGTGTCTGAAGAAATTTGCAGGTAAATTTGATAATAGAAAGTACTGTTAGCCACCATGAAGCTGAAAAAATGTCCTCAAATTAATGTTTCGTATTATAGGCGAGAGCAAATGGTAAAAAAATCATTACCCTCACAATATACTTATCAGTGGGAGTGGGCGGGGGGAGGGGTAAAACGGCACCTCCAGTGGAGGTGCCGTGGTCCAGTGGTTTAAGGCGCTTGACTGGAGATGCGAGGATCGGGCGTTCGATCCCCAGCACGGCACTTATGCCCTTGAGCAAGGCATTTTATCTACATTGCTCTTTTATCATACATCAAATAAATGAAGTGCTAAAGGCATATTGATACCAGCGTGTGCATTTGTGTTATTTACCACACCTCGTCAAATCGATGCTTATGAGATGTTGTGGTCTAGTGGATAAGTATTCGGAACCACAAGGTACGGGTTCGAATCCCTGCCGAAGCACTAATGTACTTTGGCAAGCGATTAATCTAAAATTGCCACACTCGACCCAGGGGTAGGTGAATAGGTACCTGGTAGAATTTCTTCCTTAAATGTACAGAGCGCTACGGTTTTCCGGAGCTAAATCAAGGGTAATAATATCCAAAGTCCTTTGGAAGACGTTATCATAATGTGATAGGCGCTTTACAAAAACTGAATATTGTTATTATTTTAATTTTAATTATCATGAACACAAATTCTTGACCTTTTTTAATCATCTGATAGAATGGAAGATATCGGGTATAAAAGTATAGAAAGAAAAAAAGGTATTGCGTATTGATAGACCAGAAGAGCATGATAATCGAATCTATTTAATATGAAGTTAATTTGATTGGGTTCTGTTAAGCATCTGGGAATCGCATTTATTATTAAAGATAAAGTTGAGTTCTGGTCATGCGATTTCATTGTGAAAGAAACTGTATGGAAGCAATTGGGGAAAGTTGATCATGTCTAGAAAAGGATTGGTGTATACAGCGAGATTTTGGACTCATCAAAATGATAAGAAATCAACTTAAACTAGCTCAAAAGCGCATGCACCGCATGTTCATGTGGGATGAATGTTTGGCCCGAACACTTCAGCTATTTTTCGTCTTATTTCGAATATAAGGGCATTTGAAGAGAAACCCTTTTCAGGGGACTTTCAACTATGATGTTCATCCAAACTGATATAAAATGAATGAGAAAGCTCACAAATTATTTTTCACCTCTCCCAGATGTAAAGTCAGCGTCAAACACACACACATATATATATATATATATATACACACACACACACACACACACACACACACACACATATATATATATATATATATATATACACACACACACACACACACACACACATATATATATATATATATATATATACACACACACACACACACACACACATGTATATAACTCTAAGTGTCTTTGTACCACTCCCTATTAAATAAACATACTTCTCAAAAGTTTGTATATGTCAGATATATATAATACACGTGTATATATATATATATATATTATTCTCTCTCTTTCATTTCTCACATGTATATATATATATATATATATATATATATATATATATATATATATTATATCATAATGCAAAATATTCTCCAAGTTCATAAATAATTTCACTAAACAAATATAACTATAATATAGAATATAAATAGAGAAAAGTACATACAGACTAATCGTGATTCAGGATATCGTCTGAGAAGTTTGCATCATGACCAACAGAGAGAGAGAGAGAGTGTGAGTAATATAAAGATGTAGAGATATACTAGCAGTAGTGAGAAGAAGAAGAAGAAGAAGAAGAAGAAGAAGAAGAGAGAGAGAGAGAGAGAGAGGGAGAGAAGGAAAAAGTGTATAGCTGGGGATTCATCTCATGAAAAAATAAACTGGATATGTTTTTATTGGGGTCTACGCACGAATGCCTGCTTTGTTCTCATTGTGATTACTCCGGGGCAATTTGTGAGATTAGTTTCCGCAATGCCCGGCGATACCTAAGGCAATCTTTCTCTCTCTATTCTCCCCTACAGGCTGCGTATGACAGCTCCTGGCCGGTAGAGAATTACAAATACACATGAGGGTGACAGAGAAAGAGAGAGAGAGAGAGAGAGAGAGAGAGAGAGAGAGAGAGAGAGAGAGAGAGAGAGAGAGAGAGAGAGAGAAAGAGAGAGAGAAATACATGTAAAAATGGTGATGAACAAGCGGACATATCGTTATTGTGATTATAAAACCCCATAAATATTCTCTAAACAATCATGCCGAGGCGCGATACGGTAACGCGGTAGACATGGTGAAATCGTTTACTTCACATGCCGTTATTCCATCCGGGTTTGAAACCTTTAGAGATGATGATCTGATGAAAAATCCAAATATAACATGTGTAAATGGACACTTTTTTTCAGGTTTTACAGACAGATAGATACATGGTTGATATTTTATTTTTATTGATGTACACGATTGTAATTGTAAAAAATATATCATATTTCATGGAAATACAGATGTTCCGTTTTACACAGCTTATGCTACATGTTTATATTCATATAAACATATCTATAGAATGATATATATATATATATATATATATATATATATATATATATATATATATATATATATATATATATATATATATATAATATACATTGAGTAAGAGAGAGAGAAAGGAGACATAATATATCTATTATCTGTTGTTGTTTTGTAGTAACTTGAAACATATGTATTATAAGCATCAAAGTGTAATTTGTTAAAACTTCTAATGGTCTGACAACTTTCCAATCAAGAAAGTTTGTCGGTCACTTTTTTTTTTTACCTACCCATACCCCCTCTTTCTGCTTCGTTCGTAGTTTGAGCAACCGGTATCTTGTGGCATCGCTTCCCCCTGCCGCTCGCCTAGGCTCTCCCCTCCGCTCTCCATCTTCACATCGCGAGTCGACCTTTCTCGCTGCTTACTCACACCATTAGCTTAATTAAACGTACTGTTTACATGCGCCCTTCTTCCCCCTCCCCCACCACCTATCTCTCTCTCTTTCCCCCTCTGATGCACTTGTTGTTCTCAAACCAATCGTAACGGACTTGTTCTTCGCGACACGTGAGCAGCATATTATCTTGATTAGTTTTTCACCGCTCTCTATTCTTTTATTCCCCGTCTTCATCCCTTTTGCCCTTTTCTTTCCCTAGTCCCCCTTTTGTCATTTATGGAAAAAAAAACACAAAAAAACATAATTCATGCAGGAAAATACAATGTGTAAGCTGGCGGATATACATGCGATTCTTTGACTTCAAGCAATGACGCGAGATACGAGCTACAGGAAAATTCCAATGGTATTCGCTTTGTATTATTAGGAAAGAATTGGAGAGAGGATTTGGCTAGTATTTAGGAAAATTAAGGACATATGCCACCTAATTTTCGTCCAGTCCTTCAGCCTGACGATTCTCCGAATATTTCAGAGAGCATACTTTGTTACTGCCGAGTGCTGGTTAGGGTTTTTTTTTTTCTTGAGAGTTTTAATCAACTAATTGCTCGAACCTTTGTACGAAATGTCATTTTGTCATTCAATCGTTTAGAAGCTTTATATAAAAGAACATATGAACGTTATGCTTAAAGGTACTACCTAACTTTTTTTTCCGGCCAGGGAAAAATATCCCGCTAACCCTCTAATCCAAGCAAAAAGTAGATTAAAAAAAAAAAATTTAATAAATACAATAAAAGCTTGAAATATCTTCTCTTAAAAATGAAATAATTTCTGTGTAATTCTGGCATTTTCCCTCTAAGTGAGTTTGCGAAACGCACTTAGAAAACAAAGAAATGAAAGGGGGAAAAAAGGGAAAGAAAGAAAGAAAAATGGGAATATATCTAATAACAAACTTAACGACAATCCTTTTGCCTGAAACATTTCACTGTTCTTTTTCACGCAGTTTAAGATAGATATTATTTTATTATCAAGTAATAAAGATGTCATCAAAAGAATTGTTATTGTCAATTAGATAATTATTACAGCAAAAATGTAGTTAGAATTAATATGAGTTGGCATAGTCACACTTAAAATCGAGAACGAGGAATTCAAACTGAAATACAAATTTCTGCAGTCATGCAACGACTGATTTTGCTTCTGTAATGATTTTAGTCCAATAATAAAGTATCCTAAACGAACTATAAATCAAAGTAAGATGTACAATGGAGTAAATATATTCTAAAGATTTTGTTAGTGGAAAAGAAGACCTTTTTAAAGACGTTCTCTTAGAAAGAATCTAATGATCAGCTTTATCATACCAAGGTACATAGTCCTTCCAATCTTAAATAAATTTCGATGTATATACTTTGACGAATGAATTGAAATCAGATCAAATCAAATCAAATCAAATCGGATGAAACCACATTGGATACTTCCTGCACATGAAACACAACAGTACCAGTAGAGCTGTTTCGTAGGCGAATTGTAAAAGCTGTTTGGTCCCTTTAAAAACGTAATTCCGTGTCTAGCTGGAGATATACTCACCATTCGAGGTTCACCTGCCATCTCCATCATCATAGGTCCATCTTCCTTTTCATCATGACTCCACTCTCCATCCTTTTACATTCTTATTTTTTCCTCTCCTTCTTTAGATTTTTCATGTTCCTCTTACTCCAAGTCGACAATTTATTGTTTCTTCTCTCGGATTCTTTCAACCATGTCAACCATCCTAATTCTCTTTCACGATTTCGTTTTTTTTTCTCTCCGTTATGGCCTTTTCTTTGCGGCTCTTGTACATATTTGAATGTTTTAAACAGAAATGTGACGCCATACAAATGGTGTGAATCATCATTACTATCGTCTTCTTCGCTTCCCTCTGAACATTTTAAAACACCATCCTCTTTTCCTGATTTGCTCTATATCTTCGTCTGTTTCACGTTTTTCTATAATGCTGAACATTTTCATTTATATCAGATTATATTAACTCACTTTAAATATTCTTCATTCGTCTTTTTTCGTGCGCCCTCCCCCTCTCTCTGTCGCTGACTGCCCCCTCTCCCTTTACAATTTCTCTTTTAACTTTTTGATTCTTTTTGATTATTTAGTCAAATTTCATCTGTGTTCTCCACATCAGTTTTGCTTTCTTTCTTTCTTTCTTTTATTTTCCCTATTTCTCTCCCCCTCTCTCTATCTCTAACTTTTTCCTCTGACTTCAACTATGTGTTCTCTTTTATTCTCCTCTATTCTTCGTTCCTGCTCTTTCAATTCCACATCTCCTTTTCGCCATTCTCCTTTCTGGTACCTTCTCTCTTCCACCTCCCAGGTCTATCCCTCTTTGGCACACAGCGTAAAAATGCAGGGACTTGATTTCCCTTGGGGAGTGAGCTCGAAGGAAGGTAAACCGAGTAGTCAATCGCACGACAGATAAAATGACCAACTCTGAAAGCGCGCCAGAGCTATAAAACGAAAAACTGAAAAGAAACAGGATGAGGCGACAACTCCGCGAGAAGATGGCCACATTCATGCGGTAACAAAGTTCTAAGATACAACGGCCTAAAAAAATGTTCCCTTCCAAATACTTTTCGTCAGTACCCAACGTTTATTGGTCCTGTTTCTTTAAAGAAGGAACTGGGCCTGTTAGAGTATAACACAACAAATTTATGAATCTCGATGAATCAGGACCATCTCTCTCTCTATCTGCTCTTAGAATTTTATCACGGTGCGCTTTGTAATGTTCTTTTAAAAAGACGGATATTAAAGTCACATGACTAATGTAGTGAAAGCTGATTGAGCGGATGTGTCACGCGATGCAAAAGATCACATTTGACAGACACCTTATACCAAAACGAGCCCAATCAATGTTACAAAAATTAACCAGATACATCGAGCGATTGAGACTCGATTTCCATACGCTTTTAACCTAATCTTAATTCCAGTCAGTGGCAGAGATAGATATTCCATAAAGAAGGTAAACTACATATCGTCAAACGTTAAAGGATAACGACGCGCAGGTTGCTGAAGGACGCCACATGTGTAACTGGCATTAAAATTTTGAAATAGAGGGGAAGGCCGCAAAACCTTAGAAAGGTATGCTATACGCGAGTTGCCTACGGACTGGGACATCCTGGTAGAACCACAGCCCACGAGACCGACAATGTCGGTCTAGTGAACCACCCTCGGAAAGTTTTTTAAAATTTTTTTTAAGGCACCGACATGTCGGTCTTGTGGGCTGTCGGTCTCGTGGGCCTTCGGTCAAATTTACTGATGGTTCGCTAAACCGACATTGTAGGTCTCTTGGGCTGTCAATCTATTCGACTGTAGCCAAAATAGACGAGGTACACCCCTCTTGCTTTCTCTCCTCTAGATCCGTCGTTGTGACTTCGACTGCTTGTGCGTCAGTTTTCAAAGAACTTTAGGCTATTGTTGTTGCATAGTTTGGGTGACGTCTATGAAATACTTTCAAACTCCTTGCTCTCCAGTAAAGAGGCAGGCGTCACTGACTTATTAATTGCAAACCATGAAAGAGTGATGTCGTTTAAAAGTGATTGCAAAAATGAACAGTGCAAAGAATACTTTTAATAACTGGCGTATGGGTTAACTAATTGCCTTCACAGGATCGATTAGCGCAGGTAACGATGCAGTCGAAATGTGTGAGCCGTGTTTTAGGCTATTGTTGCATATTTTGAATGATGTCAAACATTCACTTATGAACAACTTTCAAAATCTTTTCCTCCTCAGTAAGGAAAAACACTGTGCAACATTGTATCCCACACAAGGCATGCCCGATGTCCACGAGGTTTATCTACGTGAAGCAGGAATGCGTCAGCAACATGTGCCGTCTTTGATGCTTCATGTGAATGTGACATCGTACAAAAACATGAAAGCAAAATGAACAGTGCCCACACTCGGTCGAATCACTGGCGTATTGGCTAATTGCCTTCATAGGGTATATTAGCGGCCTCTTGTCGAGGCCCTGGCGCTGTTGGAATCCTTGGCGATATGGAGGCAAAATTTCTGATGGCGAGCGAAGCGAGCCAGAAAAACCGAGGCGCTTGCGCCGAGGGCCTCTTGACACCCGATCTGAATTTCTTTTGTATTTCATTGTTTTGACGAATATTCCGACCAAATTTTGGTCGGTGAAAATCATCCAATAAGCGCGAGCTACCATGACGTAATGTTAAATATTCATGACTCGACTGCACGCTATTTCTTACATATTAATTAATCGCAGCTCAAAATGGCGTTCAACGTTTCTTCCACGACGAGTGATGACGATATTTGTAAGAGCTTAGAATATGCCGCTAGAATGTTGAAGATTGACAGATTCAAAGATTTTCAAGTTGATGAAATCAAATCTGCACTTAAAGGACAAGATGTTTTTGTGTATCTGCCTACTGGCTATGGAAAAAGTGTTATTTTTCACGCGCTACCGCTCTGTGCTGATTACCTCCGTGGGCCAGGGATGGAGAGTGAGACTGCTGCTTCGCGAGGGCCAGGCGGATCCCCCGGGGCCTTGCCGGGCAGTGAAGTTGCTGGTAACTCGTTGGTTACATCATCTTCTAGTCTATCATCTTCACGAAGCATTTTGTTGATTATTTCCCCTTTGATGTCTCTGATGAGAGACCAGGTGAAGTCACTCAAGAAACGTGGACTTCAAGCCATCTATCTTGGGGACGCTTCGTCACAAGATGTGACTTTAGAAGGTATAATTTTGAATTCGACTCGGTCAAGATCTAAAAACTAACTGTGTTAGTGTTATTTGTTAATAACACTGCAACATTAACAGTGTATGTTATGTTAGACTTGATGGAGATGCATCTATTGTTGAACGGTGACTTTTATTGCCCATTCTTCATTATTTGTAAATATATGATGATCTCTTGAGAAATATGTACATTTGTCTTATTTCAAATTACCATGGTTTGTAAGCTAGAGATGGAATTCTTCATAATGTGCTTGTCTGTGAATGTATTTTGAGCAAGAAATTTACGTAATCCCCCCCAAAAAATAATAGACAAGTCCAGAACTGAAGTAAGAAATCCTTGATATTTCATTGGCCAATTTGCTGGGCGATCGCCGCGGTAATCTAACTATTCACGTTTCATGCATAATTCAGTAGGAAATCGTGCCTCATGAATATATAATTCAGGTTGGGTGTCAAGAGGCCCTCGGCGCAAGCGCCTCGGTTTTTCTTCCCTCCATATCGCCAAGGATTTCAACAGCGCCAGGGCCTCGACAAGAGGCTAGTATATTAGCGGACCGTGGATCATAATGGTTCGCGGTTCGAGTCCCACCGCATCACTAATGTCCTTTGGCAAGGCATTAATCGACATTTGCCACCCTCCACCCAGGTGTTAAATGGGTATCCGGTAGGATGGGAATGTCATTGTGACCGGACAGTATATTGTGTGCCTGTAAAATGGCCGCCACACTGGAATGCTCCTTAGTGGAGTGGAGAATGTGCACTATAGGTACAGAATCGCATGTTGAAACAGTGACCTATATAATGATTACACTGTAAAGCGCTTTGATCAGTTACTAACTGGAAAGGCGCCATATAGATGCAGGTATTATTATTATTATTATCATTATTAGCGCAGGTAACCGGCTTTAAGTTGCCACAATTACCCGTCATGAAAGGAAGAATCACGAAAACGAGCTGTTGACTTCTACGCTGAACATGCGTGTGACGAAGTAGGTTTACGAACTGGGTTTACGAAGTCAGTCTTCCGATCGATAAGACTCGACAGCGAGTAGCTATCGATCGCTCTTCACAGCGTGATAAAATCGATAGCACAATCGACATAAATCTGTATAAATTGCGCGTGTCGTTTATTCTGTGGGGAGAAACGATACCCACACGATAGAATAAACATGACATTTGAGACGAACGCGATGCACAATTTGCGATTGTTTCCTTTCAAAGCAAGGAAAATAAACCTAAGTGATACATCGTCGAACGGTTGGACTCCAAACTTTAGTGAACAAAATATAGGTATACCGTCTTTCAGTAAAAAAAAAAAAAGACATAGCGGGGATATGATGTTTCAAATTTTATACATTACAGTAGCGTTTGTCTCATTGATGAATTACGAAATAACTAGTTCGTGTCAAATTGTACATCTTCATCAAAGTCATTATCCATCATTAACATGATTTTCATATCTCATTTTATATCTTTATATTTCATTTTTTCATTTATTTTTCCTCTCATGGGGTGGAACACTCTAACAGCAAAAGCTGATTTCCATAGGGGTCCATATATATATATATATATATATATATATATATAGCTCCAGTACAGTTTTCCCGCATATATAACGTATTTCTTGATTTATTTGCTGGACAAACTATACTTTACCGACTGTAAGTGATCAAGAAAACATTAAATGGTTATGTAATAGATCGAAGAGTATAAGGTCGATAACCCTCAACTAATACTTTTTGATTTGATGTACGGGAATTTAACTTAGTAGGCCTATGCCTAATATTGATTGATTGATTGATTGATGCAAGGTTTATTTCATTTCATTTCTAAATTTCTATATTACAAAACAATATGATTGACAAAGTACAAAATCATGAAATGAAAAAGGAACCTACTGGAAAATATAGCTTGTTTGTGTAGGTTCCCAAGAATAAATATAACATTAACATAATCATCTTTTATAACATGGAAGATTAGAAGTGAAATACATATTTGAAAAATATGAACTATACAGTGTGTCTAAAAAAAAACACCACACAACAAAGCATGTTCTTTTTTAAATTGTCATAAAACCATTAGAATATGAAAATTTCTAAGTCTTACAAGTCTCTCAACTTTGCTACGTGATACCAGCCAGAACAAATACGAATTCTTGTCAAGTCTGGATTTTGCACCCCTTCACAAAAGTTGCCCTTTTTCACTCAAGCGTAAAATATCATCAGATTTTTGGGTGTCATTAATTTTGATAGAAGAGCCCCTAAGCAATTTACAGGAATGAACATTTTCTGAAAATGTTTTGAAATATTCATTTGGGGAGACCTTTTCCTACTGTAAACATTGTTTGAGACGCACTGCATGTTGTACATTTCATTCCGGTGTTTTATCAGGGAGGTGCTCTTCCACCTCCCTGGTTTTATCATGAAAATGTTATTTGTGGGGTTTCACGATACGTTGGTGGGAGATTGGGATGGTGGGAGTCCACACACTCCCACCGTCACGTTCTTAAACCAGGGGGTGAATCCAGGATTCTGTAAACGGTGTGTGTATTTGTGTGTGAGTGTGTGCGCGTACGTGGGGGTGTTGATACATATTCTGAGGAGTGTGTGACGTCCCCGGTCCTTTGATAAAATGATGGTGTGTTTAGTGTGTAATTTTGTCCCCAGTCATCCTTAAAGCATAAAATGTCCCCAGTCATACATACTAAAAGAAGGGGTGCGCGCGTGTGTGTGTGTGTGTGTGTGTGTGTATGTGTTGGGGGCACAATTCATGAAATTTTCTGACAAGCAAGCAACAAGGTTGTTACCCCAAAGGCACCACATTTTTCTGGTGCCTTTTGGATATACAAATCAATTGTTAGAGGGTCACAAACACGATTAAGGGGTACATTTTTCCTTAGTGTACTTAAGGTATGCCATATGGGGTTTTAAAAGGGGGAGGACGTGCCCCCTTGAAACACAAATTTGGCAGCAAAACCATCTTGCGTTTAACTACTCTATGCACCTGATGTATGCGGTATCCTGCGGATAGCTGCGATAAAACTGCGTGAGAGATGGAATCATTGTCTAGCTGCAAAAGAAATGAACAACACAAAAACATTTCAACCTCAACAAGCATGACTATTTCATATTCAAAGTTAGTTGGAGAGAGGGAGGGAGAAAAGGGAGGATATACAGAAAGATGGAGGGATCGAGAGAGAGAGAGAGAGAGAGAGAGACAGACAGACAAACAGAGGGTGATTCTTACACGTTGCTATCACGTGTTGGAGATCCTCGTGCCTTCGCTATAAGATTTCTCCAAAGACTTCGCCCCGTCAACTCATCAAATTTACACCAGAAATTCGCCTTTCCGTATTAAAAAGAGAAACATAAAACCCAAATCCTCCCCAAACCGTGACTGAAATGCACTCCTCATAATATTTTATGATGACGCGACTTGCCTTGTAACCTTTCAGCCTGCAAAAACTCAAACTTTTTCGCTTTGGAGATGAAGTACGTTCCCGCGGTGGGATTTTGAGAGAATTTAGGGTAAAAATACGGGATTCCTCCGTGTCATCAACTTGTAATATTTTGATCCGTGCGCTGACTCACCCGCCATCTCATCATCACCGCCTTGTTTAACAGGTTGGGCCTACCATGTCCGCGGTGCCACGGACCAGCGAAATTAAATTTCGTTTCTCGTTCCGCGCCAGTGTTTTATTCATAGACCTCAGACTATACCTAAGAATCTTGTAGTGGAAATCTTCCTGTTCATCATATTTATCATCGTTATCATTATCACCACTAACACTTTTCATTTGTTTATTCTTATTATTTACTGTGGTATATCGGTGAAAGTTCTTGACTCTCATTCGAGAGGTCCCGGGTTCGATCCTCGCTGGGTGCTTACATCCTTGAGACAAGGTGTTTTGCCTACATTGTCCCTCTCGATCCAGGTGGGTACCAGGGGAGCGTTTCATCAAGTGTTTTGTCAGTGATTTTTACTGACAAATTTGCTCTCAGCCAATCAGATGCAAGGATTTCAGTAGCTTATAACAGTTGTCGGTAAAAATCACTGACAAAACGCTTGATGAAACGCTCCCCTGGTAATGCTGGGGTTATGATAATTGTAGGGTCCGCAGGAAGAACATTATCAGTACTGATGTGGCTACCCTGGGTAAATAAGACCAAATTATTATTATTATAATTATTAGGTTATTACTATATTATTATCATTATTGTTGTTATTATTATTATTATTATTATTATTATTATTATTATTATTATTATTATTATTATTATTATTATTATTATTATTATTATTATTATTATTATTATGATTATGATCATTATTATTGTTGTTATGATTATGATTATGATTATGATTATTATTATGATTATCATTATTATTATTATTATTATCATTATTATTATTATTATTATTATTATGATCATTACTTTTAATATTATTGTTATCATTATTATATAATTATAGCAATAGAGGGCCAGGAGTGTCAAATGCCAAACATGCAGCGAAATTCAAGAACGATTATTATTACTATCATCACGATATTTCATCTGTGTGATCATGATTACGGTAATTGTCTTCACTTTCCTCCCCATCATCAACCATTCGTGTTTTTTTCCCTTCTTGCTTTCTCTTTCTTTCTGTTGATGAGATCGCTTGTTTTGTTATTCGTGATCCTTCACTTTCGAATGACGTGCCCAAGTTAACCTTGCCATTTTCATTTTTCAACTTGCCCTTTAGAACTAACGGCAAGTGATTTTTAACATTTCAAATTGTCTGTTCACTTTTCTGTCCTAACTGACATTTTCCTTGTTTGAATCCCCTCTCATTTCCTCATTTCACAGTGGTAAAAGAAACCCATTTTTGAAGATTCATTAGCACGATGTTTAGTTTACTATTTCTTTATGAACAAAGTAGTCTATAAGTTGTCCTACAGAACCTTATAGGCCTGGGTTTTTTTTTTAAAGCCTGGTGAGAGGTTTTGCAATTGAATATGCCCACACTTGTATACACAATGATGTGGACGTCAAACTTAGAATTATATGTAGTTTCGTGTTCTTGTTCTTGTAATAACTGAAAAAAAAACAACTTCTCAAGGATATTCAAACGAAACTTACCCCGAATGATCAACTAAATGACACAGGGTAGCAAAGATATAATAGCTGAGAATTAAGCAACGAAGGATAAGGAAATAGAACTATTGTCGTAACAACGTGAGTAACATGCTGTCTGACGATGTACAAAATGTGAGTTGTGCATTAACATGATAAGGGAAGACTATTTTCAGCAATTAAATAAAATATTTGGCTGGTCCCTGTAACCATGGTAACCAATCTGTGCAAGATTAACGATTCAGAATTATTTTAGACAGTTCTCTCGAAGCTCTATTCCATGACCAGAACTTGAATTGATACTGAAGTCGTTATTCTTAGCTATTCTGATTTCTTTCTCATTTCAGGGCATGAAGAGACATTTGAAAAATTATTGTGTGCTTTAAATTATTTCAATTTCAATTTTTATTATTTCAGTTAATCCCCCCCCCAAAAAAAATGTTTCTTTCATGAAATTTTGTGCTTTTGCCATTAACAATATTTTTCATACGCTATCTTTATTGCTATCTTACGACCACCACCTCCACCGGCACCATCACCACCACCACAGACATCCTCATCCTCATCCCCATTATCATCTTCATCATTATCAGCATCAGCATCATCATCATCATCATCACCATCATCACCATCATCACCATCATCACCATCATCATCATCATCATCATCATCATCATCTTCGCTATTATTTCTTTTCCGTGCCTTCTTTGCTTTCTTCATGTTCTTGATTTCTTCATCTTTTCTTCATCAAGTCTTGTTTGTTTTTGTACGGCCTCCCATCCCACCCTCACTCGACATGCTCGACTTTTATATTTATAATATAAGCTTCCTCTATTTAATGGCACGTCAATGCTTTCTCCTTGTCATTTAGGCTCACGTACGGTCTGACCCCGTTGTGAAAGTACATGAATTGTTCATTTATTTGTCTTATAAAAGAAGAAAGTTTGAAAAAAAATCGGACATGGAGTAAGAAAGTTATGAATATCTGAAAACGGAGATCACTACATCTATGTGAATCTCAAACTGGTAATTTGGCATGCTTGGTGAGTCGATTGTGACATGGTTATCATGATACACTAGGATATCATTAATTAGCAGTTTTCAAAGCGCCTTTTCCCTCGGGGCATTATTGAAAATATATTGTAGGTAGCATTTTGTTATAGGACCTCATAAAAGAAAAAAGATCCTACTGCGTAATACATTTGGAAAAAATGACATTAAGTCATTGTGTGAGTTGGAGCAAATGGGGGAATTATCGATTTGAAATCCCCATAATGTAAAGTGATTACAACTTTCCAAAAGTCATAACTTTCTTACACCTTCTCCGATTTCGTTCAAACTTTCACTATTAAAATCAGCTTGATTTTTCCTCTTTTTTCAGAACTTGCCATTAAGGTTGGATTTTCTTTTAAGCTCAAATCAATCTTCCTTGAACGTCTGTCTCTTTTTGGGCCACAAGTAAAACCCTTTCTCGATTGTAATGTCAATTCGCTAGCCTGATATCATTATACCTAGCGAGTTTTTTTATTTGCTATATCATTGTTTCTTAGAATCGTTTGCTGATTGCATTCTGTATGCGTACATGCCGATGGCTGATTAAATATACCTTTCATGCTTAATATACGACCTCCTTAAACTTTATTACGATTCTTTGCTCGTCGATATGCTGTTCTTTTGTGGTCAAATCGGCCGACGGCGCTAAAAAATCCCCCGCAGTCCATTGCTTTCCATCGCGTAATCAGGGTGCCTTGTTTTTCGAGATCACCGAGAAGCACAGCCGTGCGACCTGTCAGCTTTATGACGCGCTGCGAACAGACGATAAGTACTGTGATCGATTGCGTATCGGATTCGCATAAATCCAATCGATGCATCACCACACGCCCTCCTCTCGACTGCGCGCGAGGATTATCTGAAAGGTAAACAAAATAACGATGTCTCAGCAGGATATCCACAGTATACTGCACTATAGAGATCAGTGGCTCACCTCATATCTTTTATTCTCATTTTAAGACTTGACAATAAAAATATGGATTTATTTTTGGAGGGAAACGAATTAGTATAAAATAATTTGCATAAAAAGTCAACAGAATTTCAATAGACTATTTCAGGCGCTGCAGGGAAACTGGCCTAAGCTTGGTATCGGTGAAGATAATGATGATGATAATAATGAAAACAGGTCTAATGAAGAATTTATAAAGCGTTCACCTCCGGGATTAAAAAGTAATAGTGGGCTGGAATCAGACTAATGGGAAATGTCACCAGATACCAAACATTTTTGGTTAGGACGTAGAGTTAGTTTTCTGGTGTAAATGATGCTTGACCTTTTCTACTTAGGCACCATTTTCTGCTGATGATTGATTGGTACAGAAGAAAGTTCATCTCAAGATCGAACAGGTAACAGTGGAGAGACAAGTAAAATGGCTCTATACTTCATTTTATGTTAGTACAAGTTTAAGAGGAAAACTGACGGTA
>CM046848.1:4273480-4293895 GCA_025618425.1 Heliocidaris tuberculata
AATAGAGCAAGAAGGCAAAAATCAAAGACACATTAAAAGGAAGAAATCGAGGAGAAGAGAGGATGGAAAGAAGGAAAGAAGAAGCGAAAAAAGAAAATAATTCGACATGTAGGCCTATCTTAAGACTATCGTAAAAATAGCTTTTTCAAACAACCATACGTTTCTGGGCGCGCACACACACATACACACACACACTCACACTTTTGTTTTCTTTTCGTAATTTTCATTCCTTGATTCAGATTTTCAAAAAGGATTACAAATTAATCATTAATTACATAATACAATTCAACATGGCAATTAACACAATGCAAATGATATAATTCCATAACATGCCATCCATAAATAAATAACCATAGTACAATTAAACTGAAAAGGGTATATAGATTAAAACCTGATAGGTACAGAATCAAAGTATATAGGGCAATTGTAACAATGAATATAATTCTTTGAAGCTATTTGTACTGTTATCATGTATCTCCTCCTTCCGTCCAACATTCCAAATAATTCCATTTTTTACATGTAGACATAGCTTATTTCGAGCTATTGCTTTTTTCCGTTCATTATCTTTACTTTCTAAAAGTGCATTATAGATTTCTTTCTTTGTTGGGGTATTTCTTTTGATCTCGCATTGTATATCATATATTTTAAGTATAATTAAGTGGTTAATGTACATATGTTTTCCTGATTTTCCATCTAACCCGATTAAAATTTCCTCCCATTTTAACCTTTCAGGACGATTGACCACTTTTTGTGGTTTGGCTCAATAACTATTTATTCAGAGCCCTAAAAAATATACCAGATACATGAGTAGAAAGAGCAAACATTTCTGCACACACTGTCTCCATTTATGTTGCATGACCATATTGCGTTTGATGCCAGGAAGTTTAAAAAGGAAAATAAGCTTTAAAATCCTTACATTGGCAACACATTGAGAAATTCAAAATCACTGATTTTTATCAAAATTGGCAATTTTTTTCAACTTTTGGAAAGATTTTTAACCATGTACATGTACATTGTTTTCAAAAAAAATTACACCTTATTAGAACTATGTAGAACTAAAAGAAAAATATTATTGTTGCCAATTTAAAGAACAAAATGTGATCAAATTAGCCCTTAAATAATTCCTGTCCTGAAAGGGTTAAAGTATTTAAGCGTATCAATTTCATTTGTTTCCCTATTTCTTGTCTCAATTTTTAAACAAATTGAAACTTCATAAACAAGTGATTGTAACATAAATTAGATAAAAAGTTTGATAGAAAGCCAAATTAATAAAGTTTATCATTACAATATAGGATACTATGTAATATTCTAAACTGGAATTCGCGTAATTTACCATCTAAAGTGTATAATCTCGGGGTCAAAAAGCAAGTCGCAATTCTAGGGGGTGTTTCATAAAGCTGTTCGTAAAGTTATGCACGACTTTACGAATATGAAGTGCCAGATAGAATGCCCAAAGTTTTTCCTACTGTTTTAACTAAGTGTGACTGTATTTCCAATAACCTCAATTAAATTATGGCAAAAAATATACTTTGCATTACAAATGTTTGGTATGATAAGAATGTTAATCTACATCTGCAAAGTTCAACTTTAATTCATGCAGTTAAAAATAATTGAGAATCCCATTCGGCTTGCCATATTTAAGTCATTCGTAAAGTCATGCGTAACTTTACGAACAGCTTTATGAAACACCTCCAGATTAATTATTCAAATGTGTTATTTCCGCGTGTCTAAAAGCAAAGGTTTCCTTTATATTATCTATAAAGATTTTATAACATGATTTAGAAGTCAGTCCTTCATAATTATTTTATAGCCTACTTTATACATCCATTCCGAGTAATCGATCGTGTCATTTTCGTTTTTTTGTTGTTGTCTTTTCTCTTCTCAAATTCACCGGCAATGCTGAATAAATGTTACTGATATAGAATAAATCTTTAGCATCAAGACCTTTCTGTAGAAAATAGTTAACTGGCCTTAAATGGCCTTCTTTATCTAAAACATGCTTAATTTGATATATATTAGCCTCAAATAGTTTTCTGATAAGAATGTTTTCTGGCCAAAACGGATTAAAGTATTATTAAATACCATTTGATATCTTAGGTTATTAGTGATAATTCTGTACAATGGAGGTGCCTAAATGTGAATATTTTTCACATCGTAATCACATCAATTATACATCTTCCTCCAACTGACTCAAATATCATAGTATATTAATATATACGTGCGTTAAATTTTTTTTTTTATAGAAATAATACAGATTTAATCAAAATACTATAACATTCGAAGATTAGTTATTTTTTATGCTGTATAAATATGAATATTTTTCACATCGTAATCACATCAATTATATATCTTCCTCCAAATGACTCAAATATTATAGTACATTAATATATACGTGCGTTAAAGAATTTTTTTAATAGAAGTAATACAGATTTAATCAGAATACTATAATATTTTTCATATCGTAAATACATCAATTATATATATATATATATATTATATAATACAGATTTAATCAAAATACTATAACATTCGAAGATTAGTTATTTTTTTTTGCTGTATAAATATGAATTTTTTTTCACATCGTAATCACATCAATTATATATCTTCCTCCAAATGACTCATATATTATAGTATATTAATATATACGCGCGTTAAAGAAAAACTTTTTAGAAATAATACAGATTTAATCAAAATACTATAATTTACTTTCGAAGATTAGTTATTTTCATGCTGTATAAGGCACTTTAGGTCACTGACGCGCGCGGAATTTTAAAAAATGATTTAAATGGCCTTAAACATGCCCAGAATTGATCCTAGACCATTTTGAGAATTTTCAGATTTTGTGCGCGCGCACGCACCCTATGTTCAATTAATTTTCCTTTAAATTAACTTGCATCATGCCAAAAATGGTTATGCTGTGACTTTCCATTGCAGTGATATAGTATATGCCGGAATTTTACAAAATTGCGCCTAGATGACGTCACGATGCATTGACTATGTTGAAAATATTTCTATGCTGAGACAACAACCATATCTACCATTGTACCGAATTTGAGCACATTTGAATTAGACATTTTGAAGATATTGTGCGTACAAAAAAGTGGGTAGAAATAGAAATAAATATTAAATAAATGAATAGATAAATAAAGAAAAACTCATACAAAAACATAAGTGGTCTGTACTTGAAGTACAACCCACCTAATGATAATAATAATGATGAAAATAATAATAATGATACTAATAACGATAATAAATATATATATATATATATATTTTTTTTTTTTTTCATTTCATTTCTTTCAATATATATATATACCTTCCACTAAAACAACTATGAGTGACTATATACCAGCGTTGTGTTCGACGAACATTTTTTATATATATATATATATATATATATATATATTAAAAGTATTTGTATCATTATTACTATCATTTTTATCATTTATTTGCTATTACACAAATTTTCGGAGGTATCCTCCTCCTTCTTGAAGTGAAGGGTAATTGTAAATTAATTGTTGGAACAAACAAAATGCTTGCAAAATTTCTTTTTTGATAAATTTGTATTCCAACATGTGGAACAATTTTACATGATATGATAATAATAATAATAATGATGATATATATGGAGCCTAGAAATAAAGCTTTTACCTCAGGTTCAATCACATTTCACTCTCATTTAAGCTCAGACTTCATTTCCTACTGCATTTAAAGAGAAGGTTGAGTTCTGGGAAAGGTGAAAAATAATTTATGAGCTTTCTCATTCCTTGAATTCAGTTTTGAAGAACATCATAGTAGAACTGTCCCCTGAAAAGGATAGCTCTTCAAAATGCCCTCATGTTCTAAATATGACATGAAATAGCTGAAGTTTTCTGACCGAAAATTCATGGCACACGTATGTGCAGTCCCATATACGCATTTCTGTGTGCTGTGCATGTGATTTTCAGCGAGATTATGTCATTTTCTTATCATTTTGATGATTCCAAAACCTCACATTTTCACCCATTCTTATGAAGACTTGATCAACCTTTCCCAATTGCTTTTAGACAGTTTCTTTCTCAAGAATGTAAAGACATGGCCAGAACTTTAACTTTAAACTAATCGATTTGATTATTCACATCAACAAAACTCACCTTTAAATCAATTTATCATATGATTTGTAGACAATCATTGTAAAATGTGAAATGTGAAATATGAAACAATAAAAACTGAACTGAAACTGAACTAAATGATATATAAAAATGAACGGGAATTTTTGAAAAGGAAATTAGATTTTAAGAGGATTATACAGAAATGGGGCAACTCAAAATGATATGCAAGACTTGATCGGAAATGAAGTGAAAATTAGATGTAAAAGGGATTATGACAACGTGTCATTTTGCACGAGTGACGGTAGGTATCATCTCCCTGTTCACGCCATACCCGTCAACAAAGATAAATGAGCCGATTAGCAACACTCTTAAAATGATTATTTTTATATCCCTCAACAAGCACGCTCTCCCCAAAACCCAATACAGCGACAATATACCCTTGAAAAACGCTACGAGGGCTGGAGGTGTATTTTTTGACGCGCTTCGTTCCAGTAAAGTGACAATGCTCGAGCACATCATCATCTATCGTGTCCCGTCCACCTATTCTATGTCCTTGATATGCGTCTGTAATTAATTACTCCATGATTGGAAGTTCAATACGTCCCCTCTTGACGGGATCTATTTGCACTTATTTGGCCCCTTCTCCCGAACAATTTCTACCTCTTCAGCCACTGTAGGGGCAGCACTTGAAGATTCTCTTCTTTTTTTGAGGCCAAGTTCGCGCGCGCGCGCTAGCGATCGAGCGAGGCTTGACAGGGGCCAGTGAAGGAAGACGGTTATACACACTGGTTGGGTGACATACGGTACTGTTTGCGGTGCTTAAACTTTGTTTTGCCTCCTCTTTCGCGGGGACCGCAAAGTATACATGTTCGGTATCCTTGGGTGAGCGGTGGAGAGTGGAGAGACGAAATTAGGATAGTTGGTAGAGAGAAAAGGAGAGATAGATAGATAGCGAGAGAGATAGAGAGAGAGAGAGAGAGAGAGAGAGAAAGAGATAGAGAGAGATGAGGATGAGGCGTGAGATAAGAATATAATAGAGAAGATATTAAAATGGATGAAAATGTGAATTACCTAGGACAAAAGAAACGTGCACGTCCAAAACAGTACAAATAGATACAAATATAATTGACCAAGAGCAAGCAAAGAGAAAATGGGAAGAGGGGGAGAAGGGGGGGGGGGGGGGGAGAGAAGGGAAATGATGAGGATGACGCGAAGGAAATCGTGCCAAAAACATTGATGAATGAGACATGGACCTGGAGTTTCTTAGAAACATGCAAACACTCATTAAGCAGCTACCATTCCAAAATGGTTAATTTGAAAGTAGGCAGAGTACAGCCATTGTGATTAGAACATGAGAGCATAAAAAAAAGAGAGATCGCAATCCAGTCTTTATTATTGGGAGAATAATACCTACTTTGACACTGAATCAGATTATTAGAAGAAAATAATCGAGAATAATCATTGCTTTGAAATGTGTAAAAGGAATGGTACGAAATACATAAACGGAGCTTGAAGGAGAGAAAAAGAGAATGTAGAAGGGAGGGAGGAAGAGAGAGAGAGAGAGAGAGAGAGAGAGAGAGAGAGAGAGAGAGAGAGAGAGAGAGGGGGGGGGGGGAGAGGGAGAGAAGGGGATGTAAAGAGGAGAGAGCGAAACAGGGGATAGAAAGGGGTTCAGTCATAGTGCTGTTATGAGAGAAAGAGAGAGAGAGATGGAGAAGTAGAAGGAGAGAGGGAGGGAAGCTAAGAGAATGGCAAAGAGTAAGGAAGAGCGAAGAGGAGAATCTAATGATTGATTCTATATTGAAAACATGATGGAAACTATCAGCCTAGCTTTCACCTTAACCTTCACTTTAAACCAAACACCATTGTCACATATATTTACCCGAGCGTCCTTTCCTATGCCCCACGCGGATGCGCTAGATATACTTGCTATTTTAGAACCTAAGTTCCCCATTCACAAACCCACTCCTCCTATACCACCAGTTGAAAATAGCACGTCAAACAATGAACTAAAAAAAAGGGGCGGAGGAGGGTCTTTTTAAATGCTTTTTTGTCCGATACAATTCTGGAAAGTCAATAGCCCGTCGGCAAACACCCCTGGAACATTTATTTAGGAACTATTCACCCTAAACACACAGACAAATGGGCCTGTTGTATGGCTAGAAAGTGCAGAGGCCAACCGGTTATGAAATATTGTTACAATATCTCGAGTTTTTTCCCCCCTAAACTCCTGGGAATGCTGTTTCTTCGATTCACCCTTACCTTCTATAACTTTGTGGATTTTTTACCAGTCTGGACTCAGAATACTGACAGAAATCCTCACGAATACATTAGAGTATTGTGAACTTTCTCATTCTCTATAAAGTACAGAATTTGAAAAAAAGTAACAAATGATACTGATTTTTTTTTAAAAGTTCGAAAGAAAAACCACTTTTCTTGATATGGCCCAATATACGCCAATCAATATGAAAAGTAATCTAAATTACAAATCTTGGAGTATAAACCAAATATTTTCTCATCGAAATTTTGAATATTTTTGTATTCATTTAAGTGTTTAACATAAAGTGATATATACATTTACTTCGGTAACATTTCATTTTATTTAGTGTAATCACCTCTGACTAGAATAATAGCGAATTACCTTTTACAAAACATCTTTAATACGAAAAGAGCAAATAAATCAGTGTCGTGAAACTTTTTCTAAAAGACAGAAGAAAAGATCAACATCTCCGATGAAATACATCTAAATTTCTTTTAAGAAAAAACCCTGTTGCACATTCCAATAACCAGATAACAGTTAATATGAGTCTTTACATAAAAATATATACCGCTCTTATATGTGTTGATTAACTTCTGTATTCCTGTATGATTAGCTATTCAATGCGTTCGAATCACTGCTTATCGTGCTGGTATACCACTGGCGCCGCGAATGTGGCGCCACTCTGGTTGGGACGATATATGTAACAATGACGTCATTATACAGTCGGAGCTTCCATGATTTGACATGTGCATTCTCTGTCTGTTTCTCTTTCTTTCTCTTTCCTTTTCTTAGTCTCTTTATCTTTCTTTCTCTACTATCCTCTCACTATTTATTTTGTAATTTTCTTTCTCTATCTAATTTTCTCTTATTTTTCCTTTCTTCCCTATCTCTGATATCTCTCTTTCTCTCCTTCTACATTTTTATAATGTTCTAAGTATTTGTCTGTTTTTTTTCTGTCCGAGTGTATCTCTCTTTCTCTCTTTTTATTGGAATCATGTATTTCATGGTCTTTCTCTGTCTACCTCTCTGTCTCTCTCTCTCTCTCTTCATATTTTGAATTGTCACTTCTAGACTTTCTGTGATATGTATATCTTACCGTATGTATTCATGATATTTGTTTACTTTATTAAGATATATTTTTTCAGGACAAGTCTTTTCCCCTTTCAACATACGATCAAGTAGGTGGCATATAGAGTGAGTGAGTGAGAGAGAGAGTGAGAGAGAGAGAGAGAGAGAGAGAGAGAGAGAGAGAGAGAAGTAGATACAAAATCTAAGGATTATGATTTGGCGGAAATTCAAAGAAATCGATAAGTGGAGACTAATAAGAAATAGCTAACAACGATCTCTCCCATAAAACTTTCTCCCCGTGGTTGCATTCATTTCTATTTTCAATACATTTTACAGAAAGAGTACGTGTTTGAGAGGGGAAAAACAGAAGAGAGGAAGAAAAATTAAGAAAGGGGAAAGAACACAGAAGGTTAAAATATAGAACAAAACATTTTCTTTATGTGAAGGGATGAAATTGTGGGCCATATCGCAAAAGTCGAAAATCAAACACAGAGGCCCTAATAAGAGTATAATACGCAGGGGATTATATGCATGTAAAAGTACACCGCAAAAAAGAGCGTTTTTACAACTGTACGATGAGATTCGTGGCCACTACGTATCCATAACGGTAATCCCTTATCTAAATGTTTCCTCAACTCTTTATATCCGACCACTTGGCAGTGGCTCTTCCTGCAATTAGGTACCGCCTTCTCAGTTCTTGTTGGAGAATGTTTATTCTCCAATCTCCAAATCTTATTGCGGTGACCGCATACCCAATGTTGACCCAAGTCTTTATAAGAAAACACGAGTGGTCAGCGAATACTCGGCTCGTCCTTTCGCCCGCCCCGCTGGGCTGGACGCCGCCTGTCATCCCCTGTCACCGCAGCACTGTGCTGCACTGGACAAACCCGTCTGTAATGTATACAGAGCAAAGCAAATCTCTAATTTACACTTTCTTTTCCTCTCCTTTTCCTAATTTTCACACATATTCGTAGTAAGTGAGAGTCACAGGGAAAAAAAGAGGAAATTTTCGCGATGTGTGAAATGCGGAGTCACACAAACTCATCATTACGATGTGTCAATATATCTCTACTCTTTCTCCATCTCCGCATCTCTCTCCCTGTCTCTCTCTCCGTCCAGTACGCATCTGTTCGAAGCGAGAAAGTCTAGCTGGTTTTGGCGGGCAAAGCGATTGTCTGCCAGCACGCAGTCCGTGCTCTTTTCTGTTTGCAAATCTTCAAAACGCGATGGCTCCCGACTTCCCTTCCATATCCCCGTTTCTTTGAAATATGCGGTTGACACCTGTTTTGTAATTCTTGTGAAAACGCCTTCAAGAAAGTCTCTGAAATTGTAGAATTTGTGGGACGGATACCAAAGGAAAAAAAGAAAAAAAGAAAAAAAGAAAAAAAGAATGGAGAATGACGATTTTGAAAGGTTTTTGAGCGGATATTCTGGCAATTAAAGTCAATCTTCGGCGTACGACTTCCATTTCCAGAGATATGTGACATTCCTTGCATTTTATTGTTGGGGAAGAAAAAAAAAGAGGATGTGTATTTTAGACACATTTTTAGCCGAGTCAATGTGTGGCATACACTCAATAAGTGCAACATCTACCAATCAATCGCCTTCTGATGTATAGTAAAATTGGTGAGGAAGCGCATCTCTTTTTATGTAAACATGATGATTTTATTACAATAATAACATGAAGATATACATATTCCATCATAGTTAATCTATTTAACTTTAATATTTACCTTTATTCTAAATGAAAAGTTAAATATATGATACATTTCCACTTCATCTCCTTGTTTTGTCAGTTATCAGAAAATGGAAGCCTGATTTCATTTTACGTTAACCTAATTTTTGCATAGGTTAATTTCCTATATCTATGAATATTACATGTTATAATAATTGAAAAATAGCAAATTACTAAAAAAAAGATTTAAAATTCATATAAAGTCATCTTCAGTAATGTGAGGGAACATAAACTGCACAACAATTTAAAATTTGACTTCTCTTCCATTTCATTCTGCACAGATATTATCTTGTGTGGGTGTAAATAGTAATGACCAGCATTTCTTAAAGTTGTGTCACCTCTGCACTGCAAATCTTTCCGTATATACTTGATTACGACATCGACATAAAGCTTCCTTTTTTCAAAGCATATTTGCTAGTAATAAAAGACCTTGGTAGGACCAAATTCTTACAACACCGCTGCTATTTTCACTTCATTCAAAGGTAATTCACCGTTTACTGGCATTGTGAGCAGTAATTCATTGCCTTATATTAAGCAAAAAACGACCCAGAACGCCGTGTGGAATTAATCAGCGTAATTATTGTCACACATAGGGAACTGAAGGGCATGTATTTTGTTGGTAAGAGGATTCGTAATACCTTCCTGTATTCAAAATTCACCATAGTTTAAAGCTAATTAACTTTTGACGTTGAAACTTTGGAGTCTAAATAATAAATGCGTTGACTCTAAAGACCTCAAATTAGGAGATTGGGTTGTCTAACTTGTATTTTTCATCTCTCGGAAGGCCTTTTTTAAAATTATTAAATGGGATAGCTTGATGAAAAACTAAGCTCATACATCATGTACATTTTCCGAATAGCTTATCCACCAAAAAAAAATTTAATTACGTCATTTAGCGTCAGTGGTTTGGCTGGACCTACGGCTTGATTGGTTATTTTTCATTCATATTTCGTAGAGTTATCGGTTGCTATGAGGGAACGGACAGTCAACATAGTACTTAACCTTTATCGTTTTACGTAATCAGAAGAAGAAGTTCGGTATAAGGATGTTTTTTTTCTTCTATTTAGTATTTTATTCTTGTTGTTTTGCTCATTTTTCGCCTTCTCCTTCTCCTTCTCCTACTTCTTCTTATTTTTCCAATGACGGGGTAAGCACTTAGATACATCGTAGATGTATTAGGCGCTTTATGAATCCAGATGATGATGATGATGATGATGATGATGATGATGATGATGGTTATCATTATTATTACTCTTATTATTATTATTATTATTATTATGATTATGATTATTATTATTCCTCATCTCCGGTCATCAATTACTTTACATTTTTTTAGAGAGAGAGACAGACAGACTATACTAATAGTGTAGTATATAGTGATAGTAAAATTAGTAGTACTACTACTACTACCTACTGCTATACTAGTACTACTCTACTACTAATACTAACTACTAGTACTACTACTACTACTACTTACTACTACTGACTAATACTATACTACTACTACTACTACTACTACTACTACTACTACTACTACTACTACTACTACTACTACTACTACTACTAGTACTACTACTACTACTACTATTACTACTACTACTACTAGGTACTAAACTACTATACTACTAACTACTACTATACTACTACTACTACTACTACTACTACACACTACTACTACTACTACTACTACTACTACTACTACTACTACTACTTACTACTACTACTACTACCACTACTACTACTACTACTACTAGGTACAAATAAATTTAATTTCAAATTTGCTTGTTAGATATTCTCTCATGCTTTAACTCCGCTGGCGTCATTTAGACGAATATAAGCTAAGAGGAGATAAGCTAGCAAACAGTAGAGAGCTCAGCTCCTGGGCGGGAAAACATTTTTTAATCAAAGTTTCGTCTGTCGACGTTACGACTGTGTTTGCTCCATTTAGACTCGATGACACAATCTTCATGAGTCACGTGATATATTGGGGCATCGGGCAGAATGCATATCTCCTTGTGTCTTTCCCTTTATTTTCTACAGATGTATATTTTCTCAATGTCTGGCGTCGCCATATTTCAAAATAATCGTATGCACTGATTTTTATGACTTATTTATCATTGTAATAATGATTAATGTCTACCTATATTTACAGTACCATAATTTGATTCATGATACTTCTACTTCTGCTTCTACTACTTGTACTTCTGTTTTTACTACTTTTACTTCTAGTTCTACATCTACTTATTTTATACTTTAAATACCGATTTCGCCTATACTACTCTATACTTCTCATACTACATCTACGTCTACTGCTGACGTTGTTGCTCCTTCTACTATCAGCACTAAGACTATAATTTTCTATACAGCTACTACTACTACTACTACTACTACTACTACTACTACTACTACTACTACTACTGCTGCTGCTGCTGCTGCTACTACTATTACTACTACTACTACTACTACTACTACTACTACTACTACTACTGCTGCTGCTGCTGCTACTACTACTACTACTACTACTACTACTACTACTACTACTACTACTACTACCACTACTTTTACTACTACTAATTTTACTACTACTACTACTACTACTACTACTACTACTACTACTACTACTACTCTACTACTACTACTACTACTACTACTACTACTACTACTACTACTACTACTACTACTACTACTACTACTACTACTACTACTACTACTACTACTACTACTACTACTACTTCTACTAGTACTACTAGCTACTGCTGCTACTACTACTATACTACTGCTGCTACTTCCATTACTACTACTTTTACCACTACCACTACTACTCCTACTTCTACTACTTTTACTTCTACCAGTTGTACTACTATCCGACTTCTAAATTACATGAAGTTCCCCTTTTGATAAAGTTTCTACTTCTGATACTGATACTTCAGTTACAAATTCTACTAATACTCATGTCTCCCTTTACTTTTACTTTTTTTTTTACTTAGTACTGCTACTTCTTCTTCTTAATCTCCGTCTACCATTACTTTAACTATTACTTCTACTTGGACTTGGATATTATTTACTTTCACTTAATTCCTCATTCTACATATTCCTATATGTTTCAACTATACTGCTTTCACGTATATTCATTTTACGTCGTCATAATACTGCTTATTCAACTTCTACAATTACATCTATTCATATTTCAACAGCTACTTCTACTGCTAGGCTGCTGCTTGTAAAGAACTCTAGAGAAGAAGCAAAATAACATTTAAAAAAAAGAGAAGATGATAATTATATATTAAAAATTTTAGTCCTTTTTACATCTTAACTTCTTTACATTGTTTCATGACATACTCTGTATTATGGTATATTGCATTGTTTATGTGGTTTTTTTTTAATACTCTGTAGCATATCTTGTTGTATTACTCATTTTTTTGGTACATTTTAATATATTTTCCAGAATTTTTTTCCAGCACCTCGAAAATTTTGCGTAATTGATATGGCGCTCTATAAATATTCGTTATAGTTATTATCATTTTATTGTTATTATTATCATTATTATATTATTATTATTATTATTATTATTATTATTATTATTATTTATTATTATTATTATTATTGTTATTATTATTATTATTATTATTATTATTATTATTATTATTATTATTGTTATTATCATTATTATTATTATTATTATTATTATTATTATTATTATTATTATTCCATCGAAATGTATAATCTCATCATTAAGTTTACCCAAAATTATGAGATACTTGTATAGAAGTAGACAAGAGGGAGAGAGAAATGCACAAAAGAGGATATGAGATAGCGCAAGAACAAGAAGGTAAAAAAAGGACTGAGAGAGGAACAGTTACATGATAACTCATTCGAGGTCACTGCGGGCTCGGCATTTAATAATTCACGTGCATGCAAGCGTATAGCTGGGTAAGTCCAAGAAGTCATGATTACGTCTTGGAGAGCCCCTATCACCCGCATAGTGCGTGCGTGCGTGCGTCTTGCTAATAAACATTGATGGATGCGACAGTCTCACGAAGGTGGCTGCCGAACTCTTGACAGTTTAATCAGTGCTCCGTCAATTTACACCTCTGCCTGTTTAACCCGATGGGACCCCGACCCTATACCCCCTCTTCTTGGCATCACTACCCCCTCCTTTTTCTTCTCGCATCCTACAAAATCTTGGGCCCGTTGCACAAAACTTGCGTTTAATCGCAACTCCTAAAAATGAAACGCAAGTCCTTAATGCGCACTTCTGATTGGCTGAAAATATAGTTGCGTTTGATTTTCCTGAGTTGCGTTCAAACGCAAGTTTTGTGCAACGGGGCCATACTGTATGACTCTATCGCATAATAGATCTCTTCATATTGCTTTCTGAATCACGCATTTTTGTTTACCTTCTGTATGTTGTGCACTTTCCGTTAAGGAGTCATTTATAACAAGCCCTTTTTTGATATTTTCACCATTATGCATGATATTGATTTGTACTTGATTTTTGTGATGTGTTTTTATAGTGGAAATAAACTGAAAACTGCGGAAGTCCACGGTATCGGAGTAGGGCGTATTGTATAGCGACTGTATAATTTTTTGTCTATGAAAGGCAGGGGCACAGCGACCGCCGCTGACCGTTTCCCTGTGTAGATCTACGCATATATATATATATATTTTAAAAATAATAATGTGGTTCTACATTGTCTTGATAAAAGAAAGAAAAACTTGCAAGGAATTTGAAATTAAAAGAATGAAGCGTGAAAGTCATAATATTATGGCATGTGTTATGATTATAAATGATAATGTACAAGAACTAAGAAAGGAAAAAGATGAACATGATGATTAAAGAAAATTTGGGACATGACACCTATTTTTCCAAACAATTTTGTCCCATTGATGCATTGTTATCTCATAAACGCTGTTCAAATCGTTCCTAATTTCCAGTAATTTTGTTTCATGTCCCTTCATATTACGCTTGTAATTCATTTCTTCCCCTTTCATCGAAGAGGGGTAATATGGATTGACAGTTTGAGCAATGAGAAAGGCAAGCTTCTAGTGCAATTGGAGCTCTAATAATACACAAGACATTCGCGAATCTCGTCACCTGATTGGCCAATAAACCACGCCCTCCCACGCTCTTGACCAATGGGATGCGGCCAAAGTGATAATGACGTGTGCATGGTCGCGTGCGCACGGCGCTGACTCGCGCGGGCAGGACGACTTTTGGAGCCCTCGCGTGTATCGTACGTAGCAGTGTCGTCTGCTAACATAGCGATCGTGCGGTCGGATAGCTATCGACGAAGGGATAGCCCCCGCACGCACGTGTCGCCGCGAAGAGTGAGAGAGACAGAGAAAGAAAGAGAGAGAGAGAGAGAGAGAGAGAGAGAGAGAGAGAAAGTGAGGGAGAGGAAAAACTGGGACCAGTGCTTCTCGGATCGCATCTCACCAACCTCCCTCTCCCTCATTCATTCAGGCTGCTACGTTCAAGACAAGACGACGTGCACGGCCACCTCTCTCACAGCTAGGATCCATTCCACACACCGCCACAACCACCACCATCATCATCATCATCTCTTCCAAGTTCAGAGCGGAAACGAGAGGCAAAGTTTACCATCGGGAGAGAACAGAGGAGATTGTGTCATGAAACAGGACTTGTTTATCGGAGGACCTCTCCAGATCGAACGAAACATGCCACAGGCGACCAACGACTCATTCCAAGAACAGAGTAAGAGAGACAGAAAAAAAAACTAATTTTCTTAATTGTCTGTGCTTTCTCGTCAATATTACATCCTCCTATGTCTACTCGCCGTAATGAATTAGTATAGCGAGGGAAACCCCCAATAATCCCGATCCGAGTTTCAACTTGTCATCTCTATTTCCAATCAAAACTATTTAGCCGTGAATCTCCGGTGAATACTCATGTCTAAATCCTGAATCAGACTCGAATCCGTAACCTCTTACTTTTTTCCAGTCCTCACTATTCACGCGTCGTCTTCCTATCCTCTTTTAACCCCTCGCTAATTCACTTCAAACCCCTTTAAATCCGCCTCATCAGTAAAGCTATTATTCGCGCGAACGAATTCGAATTTCCCATCCTCTTAACGGTCCATTTTTACCCCCTGATGCTGCATTTTCTCTAAATCATGCATCTTTTATCTCGTTCCTTCCTTTACCCCGTTTCTCTCTCCTCCAACTTAGTTAGGAGTTGAAACTAGAGATCTGGACGGGGAGAGCCTAATCACATCAAGCGCGCTTCAGCGTTGCTTGATCTGATTTGGGCCCGTTCTAAGCCAATTCTTATATTCATCATAATTCGATTTTCCTTCCTCTTCAATTGAATTTACTCCCGTTCAAGTCGATCCCGGCACGTAATTATCTCCATTTTTCCCCGAATGTCGCATTGCTACAAATTCTTTCATTTTAGCGACTCTATTTCCATGCTGCATGTGTTTCAACAAAATGATAGAGAAAGTCACTTATCTTTCGAATTTTCTCCCGTATTTTACTTTGATTTCTCCATAAGACTTTATACGAGTTCTCCGTGATCTTAAAAGCCATCTGTTCCAAACAACCTTTGTGTGATCTGTACGAGAATTTTAATGATCATGCTAAACTGATTAGTTCTTATACATTTCCGCAGTATACCTTATCCATAATTCCCGATGTTCTATTTTTGCTTCTCGTTTGTTTAATGATTCCTTTTATGTTCACTCGAAATTGTACTTCCCGTATGATAATTTATAATTAGATTATTATCAATGATGGTTCTTCTGTTATTCTTTGTGATTTTTAAAGTTTAACATTGTATTTTGTAGAAATGATTATATTGATAATGCTTAAAGAATATATTGGATGTTTATGCCAAGGAATAGTTTCGCACTGAAGGAAAAATACGACGACGCTATATTATGTTTCATAAGTGTATTCAATTACTTCTTCAATTTAAAGATAAAGATACTCATGATATTTTCGATACAAGGGATTTTATTGATTTAATTCATTTAGAGTTGGACTCATTTTATCATTAAGTCATTACAGCTTTTAAACATTTCTGAAATGTACTGTATTTATAATTATGAGTAATATGATTACCATGAATGCATAGATATGTAATGAAAATTCATATCTCTTTTGATAATGTTGAAAGACTATCGATCTCATTTGCAGTAAGAATTCCACAGTCTCGTTTTCTAACTTCGTGAGCAAAAAAAAAAAAAAAAAAAGGATTATGACATTTAAAAACAAACTTGGGTATCACTATTTTGAAATATATGCATAGATATTAAATAGAAGCTATATTGTTAGAAACTGTTACTAAATTAGGAACGTCGCATAAAATGAAAACAGGGTAAAGGCCATACAAATACACAATGAAAAGTTACAGTCGAAGTTAAAAACAAACAAACTGATATTTATAATAAAAATTGCATTTCATGATCGTTTAAAAGTAAAGGAAAGTGCTATCAAATGAATAAATCTTAAACCTACGTTCTAATTTAATGTTACACCGAATTTAAGATTTGTAAAACAGTCTATTTTCTACTTGCTGTATGCTGAGACCTTTCTTGAGGCATTCCACATCAAAATATGAACATATTTTCTTCTCTTTATTGATAATTCGTTCAAAGAACTCGGAGAAACACACTTGGACAGCTGGTTATACGCTGCCGCAGAAAAAACACCTTCGCACAAAACTTAGCGGTTAGGGAGCGATTTGATAGCCATGACAACCGGCGAAGAGTCACGTCTGCCTACCGTTGCCAAACGAACGAGCGCTCCATACCAACCTACCACAGCTACGAGAAATGCAATTTCATTAACGAAATTAGATTAGACGGCCTATTACTAAATTAGATAGGTATACACAAGCAAGTTCATGTACTATGAATAGTTCAGATAGAGACATATGCAGACTGTTGACATTTAGCGTCCATTGTTGTGATACGTCATTATATATTTTCTTTTTGCTTACCATAATCAACTTTTCCCCCGATATCTCTTCCACTGGAAGTCCTAAATAAACAAAATTTAGAGCTTTATTTACGATTCAGTCACGCTATTAACTTCTGTTCACTTCACAAGGTCTGTGATTATCAATTCATCCTTTTATTTTACGTGATGTATTTTCGATAAGGTTTATTTTATTTTTCATTTTACTTGCGTTTGATTTGCTTGGTTAATGCATTGCACACTCGGAGAGCAAAGTCAAATATTCATTGCTCAAATATTGTTAGGCACGAACATTCTACGTAGAGATAGAAATGCAAACGAAAACATTTTCAATGACTTTTTTATCGCTTCCAAATACGCCCAAATTTTAATTATCATACCACTGACATTATCGTAATTAAATTAGCAAGCTAATGTAAAGAAAGATTGCGCACACATTCTTTTTATGTCAATGCGAGTTATACAGTTTACGTGCTGTTTCTAAATTGAAGCACAGCCATCTAAGTTTTATCAATGAAAACCGACATATTTTTAGAAATGAATTATTAAGAATTTCTAAACCGGTCTGTGATGTCACTAAGGCGGATTTTTTTCCTGAAGGACAAAGATGATTAGAGTTATAAAAGATTTTATTCTGTCTGGTCATCCACATTCAGCTTCTTTAAAAAAAAAAATTGTCATATGAATATTGTTTCCAAGCTAAAGACAAAGTATGATCATTACAATTGATAGATTTTCATACGTGTTATCCTTATTGTCGTTATCATCGTTATCATCAGCATCATAATCATCATTATTATCATCATTATCATATTAAGCATTATCATTATCGTTGTCATCAACTTCATCTTAATCATCATCATCATCATTTTAATCATGATGATCGTTATCATCATCTTCATCTTAATCATCATTGTCATTTTCATCATCATCAATCGTCGTCATTGTCAACACCATCATCATTATTATTATTATCAATATCATGATTGTATTCAGCTGTTATTAGTTTCAGAAATAATGATTTTACGTCTTACAATATTTCATTTCGCTGCTAATTTTCTTTGTTATGTTCTAAAATACTTCATGAATAAAGTGGAATGAAGTGAAATTTAGTTATACGACAATAATACTGTTCGAATCTTTGTGATAATTATTATCTAAACAATGATAATTTATTTGTTGATGTTATGAGATGTAGTACTACTGATATCCGTTTATAATCAATTATTGATATAACAAGCAATTTGAAATAAAATATACCGTAACTAATTTCTCTCTATAAAAAAATAAAAGGTTAAAGTTAAAGGGCAAAGTTTTTTTAAATAAAGAAGTTGACTTTATGGATGTGCTTTGGGCTTATATATATATATATATATATATATATATATATATATATATATATATATATATTAAAATACTTCTAGAGGAAAGAATATACTGATGGCAGGTTTTTTCCTAGTGCAACATGATATAGATAACGTTTCATCATAGTACAATCTTAGCTGATATCTGAAACTCATGTCCATAATGTTTAAACTATTGTTCGTGTAATTCTTTCTCAGGAATTTATTGTGTTAATGTTAGTTTTAATTAGTACTTAATTATAAATCAATATTTAATTAGAGCAAGGTGTATTCTAGATTTCAAAAAAATTCAAATTACGTTATCATTTACAGGTTTCTTTTGTCTAAAAGCATTTTATGTTTTAAAACGTGTTTGCAGTATGTTTAAGAGATATATTATTTAAATTAATGATAAATGATCAATACGAAAAAGAGAATATATAATTACTTAATCATGCTAATGAATAAAGGAGTTTTGATAAATTGTGTGTATTGATTTAAATTACCTTATCATAAATCTAATCAATTTGATTATATCTTATTCAAATCAAACATTATTTTTTTTTCATGATAATGTTAGTTAAGATAGTATGTTTAAATTTACCTTTTGTTTTTTTTTTGTATGTTTCAGATATGTTCAAAGAAGTTTTGAATGTCTCTACATTATGATGAATTTTTTTTATCGTTTCTAAAAATTATATATATATACTATATATATATATATATAATATATATATAATATATATATATAATATATATATATATGTATATATAGGCATGTAAAAAGTTATCATTTTTTTTGTCATTTCGATGTTCAAACATATTTGTATAATGAATGTATACAAGTGTGTCCTTGTGCAAGGCATCTTATAAATAAAGCTACAAATGAATAGAAAAATAAATAAAAAAATACATAAATGAACACATAATTAAATAAACAGATAATTAGATTTGTAGATATTATTATAATCAAATCAATATCATCTTCCTCCTCCCTTGCAGAATCAATCTCGTTGTGCGCGGGATGCGATCATCCTATCCTAGACCGTTTCATACTAAAGGTAGTGGACCGGGCCTGGCATGCCAAATGCTTGCGGGTGTGTCGACTGTAACGCTCAGCTTACCGACCGATGCTTTTCAAGAGACGGTGGGTTTTCTGCAAAGAGGATTTCTTCAAGTAAGTTTATAAAAACACACACACACACACAACATAGAAATAGCGCCGGTTTTAAGATCGATTTTCTTATCTCTTTGTCATTTTTTTTATCTTCGAATTTTTGTGCCAAGTCATTGTTGTTAATGTTGCATACTTTACCTTGGAGGGGTTTTAAATTAATGGGTAATGATTTTCGATTTTTATTTTCAGAAGTGTCTTCCCAATTCTGCTATTTATAGATTTTATCCTTCATGTAAGAATATTTTTTGTCCAGTCCAACATTACTGGTTTGTGTTTTTTATGGGAAGAGGGGTTCATTTTCTGATACAAATAGTATTGTTTGAAATTGTTCTGATTCTACGTCACACAAAATGAGTTTCCGTCTTATTCTTTTGTTGATGTTTAAGACCGTGTTTAGTCCGAGAAAATATGTAGGAATATGTGAGGGTATGCCGACATAATGGGGTATCAAACAGTGGAAAGCAATCGGAGATTCATCAAGAATGTCCGTCATGTCCTTCGAAAATAATGTTGAGACATTTCAGCGAGTATAATCACATTACAAAAATGTATGGAAATAGAAAGGCAGAAATTAACAAAAGAGAGATAGATAGATAGATAGATAGATAAGGAGAGAGAGAGAGAGAGAGAGAGAGAGAGAGAGAGAGAGAGAATGAAGAGTATAGAGGAGGAGGAAGAGAAAGGAGAGTGGGGGGGGGGGGGGGGGGATAGAGCCATATTAATCAGGCTTATTTGGCCTGAGGGATGTCTGTTCGCGTCATGTGAATTAGGCACAACGCCCTGAAGAGTCACTCCTACAA
>CM046848.1:4294395-4319395 GCA_025618425.1 Heliocidaris tuberculata
TTCTTAAGCCGTGATCAAAGTATCAACTCAAATCGCCTACAAAATTGCTCCATGAGACGTTTTGGCGCGAAGCCCTGTATCGTCTGCTCAGGATAAATCCCGTGGATTTTTTACGCGGTGGAAACTTTCTCACAGCAAAATCAATAAACCATCATAAAGCCGCGGAAAATTGACTTTATGAGATTGGAGGGCGTTCGTGGAACAAGCAAATGTAAAGTTTTATAGATTTGGTAATTGCGAGAGTTCCTCATCAAAGCCATTTGCGGTGAAGAAGAAAAAAAGAAAGGTTTCTTCTTTTTCCTTGTTCCCGTCATCCTTCACCCTGAACGATCTTTGTTCTGGGTCGAGGACAGTTTTAAAGAAGCGTCCGAAGTTTTGTTTAAACAACAGGTTGTAGAAAGTGATCCGTTCTGTACCGAGATGTCTTGTTTTTCGCGGAAGCGATGGGTCACTGGTGTGTAGAGTGTGACCTACAGAGTTTTTTTTTTTTTTTTGAGGGGGGGGGGGGGTAGTTTCGGGTTTACTATCAAAAATCGCCTAAAGATAGACAAACGCTTTATATGTTGCGTCTTTACTACATTGTGTCGAGATAACAAAACAAATTTTAACAAATATCATTGTTGTGTATATTGCGTATATTCAACCAACATTTTTCTCATCTCGCCGTCATTTTTCCACTTGTGATATTTTTGTTCTCTTCTCTTATCATCATATCATATATCGTTATTATATTAACTATAATCATCAAAAACTTATTTCACGTCGTCTCCTCTCTCCCCCCTAGTTACACCGTCTTCATCATTATTCTCTTTTCTATCTTTGGTGTCATTGCCATCTGCCTAAATCATGAAAATGAAATCTCCGTTTCTTGTTTTCTTTTGAGTCTTCCTCTTTAGGACGGTTATGATGGATGATGTTATTTATGGGGGCAACGATGAGGCTTTAATGATGACGATGATGATAATGACGACGACGACGATGATGATGATAATGATGACCGTGCAGTGGTGGTGATGATGATAATGGTGCAGATGTGATGAGATATATGACCTTGATGACAGTGATAGCAGTGATGATAATGGTGGTGATTATGATGATTATAATGAGGACTGTGATGACGACGCCGCCGGCGACAATGACTGTAATATGCGTCACATTGTAGTCGTGGTGGTGGTGGTGGTGATGATGATGATGATGATGATGATGATGATGATGATGATGATCAAACGATGGTGAAGACAATAAGTATACAAACAAAGGGTCAGTCCTTTGGATTTAGCTCAGCCATATTATAATTCAAATTATGAACGAGATTCTTGATAACAGAAGTCATATCAGGTCTCCTGCACCGTCCATCATTCATCTCAGCACTGTTCCGAAAAAAAGTGAAGACAACCGTCAAATAGTCGTTTTGTTTTAAGATAATTCTTCCTCATCCGAGTCCTATTAAGGGTGAAAATTTATTGTCCCTCGGTGTGGAATCATAACAGATACCTCAATCTGGAACAAATCATTTGAAGGGAGATATCTAATATAGCTCTAATTTCCCCCGACAGTTCTGGCATTTTTACGACGTTTTATTGGCCACTTGCTGGTGATTTTTGCAAACGATTAGAAACAAACCGGCGGAGTTACTCAACAAAAATGGTGCTTGGAAGTGATTTTCAGCTTGGTATCCTTCTTTGTTTCAGTCCAATCCTCTTTGTTTTAACGCATATTCTTTTATGATGTTTGTGTTTAGTGACCAAAATGTGAAAGCGATTGAAAAGCATTTAAAATGTCCTTTCAGGGATTGGAGTCCTTGGAGAATGCGTGCATCATATACTGATTATGTACACAAAAATATGAAAAAGGGTAATTATTATTTTATTTTATTTTTATTTTCTATTTCATTTCATTTCCAGGAATACAATATAACAATAACAGAGAATGTAAAATACGAAGAACAATAAGAGAAGAAGAGGGGGGAAACACAAAGAACACCAGCAAATGCTTGCTGATTACCAAAAGAAAACACTTTTCTGTATAAGGTTCTTCTCATTATAGCTGGTGACAGAAATGCATGAATAATTCAATTCAATACTATGAACATAATATAGACATAAACAACATCTCACCCGGGTAAAAAATTAAGAAATACATGTACTAATTCATAATTGCAGGTCGTAAGAGCGCGTATTTAAAGAAAAATGAAAATAATTTTTTTTTAAAATAAGATTGTTATCACTGTTAGTGTTGTATTTATTTTATGGTATGCACTATACAGTACCGTATTATGTTAATATGATTGAAAATGTTGAATAAATCTGAATCTGAATCTGAATCCGATTTTCCACCTATTCAAGGATACTTAATTTGACAAGATAAAGTGAATTTAAAACTTCAGCACAAATTTCGTCATGTGAAGTCTACTTGCAAAATGGAAATTTATTGAAGGGTAGGCAGAAGATATTATTTTATTTTTTGCTTCAATAAATGCTCTATAGTCATGAAATTCATAATGCCCCTAAATAATACAGCTATAGGTGGGTTTCTTTACCTATTTGCTCTCTATATCCACTGTACAAAAGAAAACTTTCCACTCCTGTACGATTCAAGAATGTCTTCCCATTCATCAAATGACATCATTGGGGAGAAAAACTCTTAAGACAGGGTTATTTCAGGAGCTTTCCTAGGCCCTTCTGTTAATTTACTATATATTTACGAAATGCTAGAACGAATAAAAGCCTTTCTGCACGATTCTCCGATTCTCATTAGAAAGGTAATTATAACCATTGTTGTTCTTTTGTTCTTTTCCCTCGTCCACGGAGACAAAAAATTCAAACAGCAATGCTTTGTTGAGCTCTTCTCTCTAACCACTGATCTTACCTTACTCAAGTTTCACTATCCCCCAACTGCATTTTGCTGAAACACCCTGTAGTTCTATACTACTGTACATCGACGCAAGCCCGGGCTGTCATGGGTCTCGTTTGGCGATGATTGAGCGGTCCTCGTGCCTACATCCCCGGGGTGACGTCGGGCACGCGAACCCCGTGCGCTGGACCAATTTCTCCCCAAGAAAGAGCTATGAATGACGCACCAAGAACTAGATTTTGCAATGTCTTATTAATGAAAAGTACAGGAAAATTGCTCCTGAAAGTTTGGTTTCATTGGCGCATTTTCCACGCACATTTGCTGCAGATAAATTTTAGGCTTTAATAAAATTAACTGAGAGGAATACATCCTTGTTGTTTGCATTTTTATAAATGTCAGAGTTCGATAATAAAACGAACAAGACCATGAAGACATGTAGGAGTAATATAAGGAAACATAAAGGAAAGTTACACGGAAAATTAGAATAAGGTTTGTACATTAAACAAAACCCCGCTATATTAGAAGAACAAGAACAAGAACAAAAAGGAGGCTGTTATAAGAGGAAAATGAAAAGAAATGGTAGGAGAAGAAAACAAACGAATTAAATTTTAAAAAAGGAAAAGTAAAAAGGAATTTAAAGAACAATAGCAATCCAAAAAGAAGGGAAGGAAGACAGGAAAATGAAGAAGAGGGAGAAGAATAAGAGTAGAAGAATTAGAGAAAGAAGGAAAAAATGAAGCAGAAGAAGAAGAAGAAGAAAAAGAAGAAGAAGAGACTGAAGGATAAAAAGGAATCAGAAGAACAAGAAGAACAAGAAGAACAAGAACAAGAAGTAAAAGAAGAAAAAAGAAGAAGAAGAAGAAGAAGAAGGAGGAGGCGTAGAAGAAGTAGAAGAACAAGAACAAGAACAAGAACAAGAAGAAAAAGAAGAAAAAGAAAAAGGAGAGGAAGAGGAAGAAGAAGAAGAAGAAGAAGAAGAAGAAGAAAGAAGAAGAAAAAGAAAAAGAAAAAGAAGAAGAAGAAGAAGAAGAAGAAGAAGAAAAGAAGGGGATAAAGAAGAAGAAGAGGCCAGGAAAAGAGGAATAATACGTACCGTTTGTCGCTTTTGTCATACAGAGACCGTGGAAGTATTCCACACCAAACCTAATTTGGCGCAACATCATTTGGGAAAATAACTAACATTGAAACTTAGCTCAGTATATAGAAAATGCGAAAGGGAGGTGGGAGAAGAAGAACAAGAAAACGAGAAAGAAAAGGGAGAAATAGGACGTGGAGGAAAAGGCAGAAAGAGTATAAGAAAAGGAAGAAAATGTGCAATGTAGGCTTAGATCTATTGAGCTTTCAAAGTATCAAATTCACAGTTCTTTGAAGTACTATGAAAGATAATAAAAGATTATCGTATCACCAATAGTTCCACGATGGTAAACAGCGGCAAAACGAAATATGTTTTTAAGTTAAAATCGAAAGCATTTTGCAAAGTTGGCAACTTCTGCGACTATAATTTATATAAAGCGACTTAAAATATACCCTTGTGTAAAAATCCAAGGTAGTCTGAAATGCTGAAAGTGTCCGTTAATATGAATAGATGAGCGCTTACTGTTTGGACACTACCGAGGTTAACTTGATAATTGATGATTATTTGACCCCTTTCAAATGACCAAGACCCTGATCGGTTCATCAGACCGTTGCCATGGTTTCTGTCTATTTATAAGGTAAGTGAAATTAAACTTGATAGTCCAGTCGCATGGGTAAGGACATCCTTTATGTCAGATCAAAACATGTTTTTATTTGCTTTTTCAGAAAACAACCCAATAACTTTGTGGAGCCGTGCTTGGTATTTATTAATGGCATCTATATTTTGATAAAAACAACTGAATGTGCAAAGATTTGACAGGAGTTTAACTCATTTTGTCTTAGAATTATGAATATCTTGCCACTCAACCATGGTGACAGACTAATGGTGGTGGGGGGGGGGGGGGGAGGCTCCCACTCTTCTTGACGAGGGCTTTACTTTTATCCGAACTTCTAGTTTCTGATGGCTGTTGTGTCAAAACTCTACCTCTGGCTTTCGTAATCTGGAAATGTTAATAAAGTTTACTTGAAGGTTATTATTTGTCAGTAACAGTGGCATTACTATGGGAGTCATGGGTCACATACCCTCCCTAATCGAATGAAAAAAGGGGGAAGAAAAGGGGAGGGAAGCCTGATGAAATCACCCCCTCCCCCACCCCTCCCCCCTCCAACCGAAGGCCTTGTTCTCTCAAATTTCATTCAAGGTTTCTTTTATTTCCGCGTGATGTCTTTCATTGTTCTACATATTTGGTAAAACATATATCAAACAAAATTACAATAAGAAATGTTTACATAAATGGAAAAATTAAAAAATTAAGTACAGTAATTACATAATAATAAACAATTATACTATCTTAATTTCGCTATAATATTAGGCATAGTAAAGAAGCAAAAGTGGAAGAGTCTATTAAAAAGCACAGATTGTATTTTATATACCCCTTTGTGAGAAAAAATACTTACAAATGCTCTGCGTTTATGGAAATAATTGCTGAATATATACATACTTTCAGGGGCGGATACAGGATTTTGTATAAGAGGGGGCACACAAATGCAGGTTTGTCAACTTTTGGAAAAGGTAGACCCGTATTTTTTTGATCTCGCCAGCTCTCGAAAAGTCGCTCACTGGGGGGGGGGGGGGGGATATGGGGTCTAGTTCCCTCCATAACTCTCTGACAAGACCTCCCCCCCAAAAAAAAAAAAAAAAAAAAAAAGTTTTCGTTCTAAAAGGGGCCACAACCGAAAAAAGGGAGGCCGCAAATGCATACTTTTCTTTCAAAGGGGGTGGGGGCACGGGCCGGATGTGCCCCCCTAAATCCGCCACTGCATACTTTACACTATCCCACCCCCCCCCCCTAAAAAAAAAATAGTTGTAACACTGGTATGTGTACAAATCATTATATTGGAAATAATAACAGGTGATGACTTCAGGGGAGCGTTTCATGAAAGGAAGTTGTCGGATATTTCATCCGACAACTGTTATAAGCTACTGAAATCCTTGCATCTGATTGGCTGAGAGCTAATTTGTCGGATAAAATATCTGACAAGTCCTTTCATGAAACGCCCCCCTGTAGGAGAGAAGAAAGAGAAAGAGGGACAAACAGAGACAGAGAGAGGGAGAGATGAAAGATGAAGGATGGGGACATAACACATTTTAATGCCTTCTGCAGTGATGTTGTTTTCATTCTAGCTCATTTTTTGGTTCGAAATGATATTTTCCCCATTGTTTTTGCCATTTAGCAGTTATATCTATTCAGCAGGAATTTGTTTAGTCAACGTTTAATAAAATCGGGGCTCCGCCCCTCCCCCCCCCCCCCCATGACAGAGTGCCCCCTGAATAGCTAGACCAACGCTACGCTACTGGTTACTGCTTACTATTTTAACTTTTTATTTTTGTAGAATTAACCGTCACTGCTTAGATTCATGTTAGTAAATGAAGAAGCTTAATGGGACGAATTTAAATTCGTAACCATATTTGGATCGAACTTTAGGCATTACTCCCAGTGTTAAAGATCGTATGCTTGATCTGTATGAAAATCACAAGTCAGAAAAAAATTTGGAACCAGCGGGAACCAAACCTGTCATCTACTACTTGCCGGACAGCGACTTTACCACCAGGCTGTTCTGGGCCCTCTTGCATAAAAAGTTGCGATTAAACGCAACTCAAAAAATTAAACGCAACTCCATTTTCAACCAATCAGGATCGCGTATTTGGGACTTGCGTTTAATTTTTTGAGTTGCGTTTAATCGCAACTTTTTATGCAAGAGGGCCCTGGTTCACGACCAAGTCACGATGAACTGGAATTAAATCTCGCTGGTTCCATTTTTTTCTCTGACTTGTGATTTTCATTACAGGTCGAGCATACGATGTAGAACTGGGAGTAATGCCTAAAAATTTGTTTACAAAATAGATTCATGTTGTACTCATAACATTTCTATAAGCATTGATTATAACTTCCTAGCCGATCTTCGTTACATTGAGTACAAAAAAGGTGCCCGAAATGACATGAGGGGAGGGTATATATGAAACCTGTGCTTAAAAACTTTGGCGATTTTACATGTTTTATGCTCAACTGGGTCCACTTAAAAAAAAAAAAACCGAGAATTTTTTTTTTTTTTTTTGGATTTCAGAATGACAGAAGGTGAATAAGTTAAGCTCGATTGTACCCACATTTGGTTTTCCCAACAATGAGGGCACAAGCTTTGCCTATAATAAAAGATTACACATTTATTGCAGCGCAAAATCGCGTTAAATTGCGCTTGTACTCATGACAACTCTGAAAAAAAAGTAAACATTTTCAAGCAAGGGAGCACTCTTTGCTTTCGGGATATTCATATCAACGGGGTAGACATTGTTCTCGACGTAAAATGTCTACATTGATTCCAATCATGCATGGACGTCATTACGTGTCTGTTTGCCTAACTCCGAATTCGTGATAAAATGGGGGCTTCGTAACAACATCATTTTACCAATAACTGTTACCAGTTTGACACCACAATTAGGGTCTGTCGAGCGACGGTTTTTTTTTTTTTTTTTTTTTTAATTCATTCTCAGAATAAACACGCCATGACGGGAAAAATCCACCCGTACTGGCGCATTTTACTCAGAACATTTTGACGAATAGCTAGCTTAGCTATTCATAGTTCCAGCGATGACGAACAATCAATAAATTTTATTGGCTTAATCCATTGAGAAATCACAGCCATAAAAATCTCCTCTCTTTTTTTTTTTCTTTTTTTGTTTTGGTTTTTTTTTGTAATTGTAGCCAGGCTGTCATTGCCCAACAGTAGGAAGGGTAGGATTGGTAAGGCAATGATTAATTCATAGTTGACGGGGAAAGAAGGGCTGGGATGGGGATGGCGCGAACCGACCCGAAACGGCACGGCGCGTTCGCCCATCTGCCGCTCCTTCTTGTCCCCCTCGGTGATAACTGTAAATATTAATTATTCATTGCTGTTTGTTTCAACTCCCTCGCAAGTTACTTCCTCCATCATCCACACACGCAAAAAAAAAAACGGGGGAAAAACGATAGCAATATTTTGCTGGTCCGTCACCTTTCAATTTTCTCTCCCCCTCCTCGGAGTGGCATTAATATAGAGGAGGGGTGAAAATGATGCTGCCGGGAGTTTTCGTTTGGTCAAGACGTCACTGAACGTCTGTTACTTTAACAGTTTTTATAACGGCCATTTTTCGGGGTATTCAATCTTAATGTATTCTTGTTTACTTTCGCATTTACCAGAGTCGGGAAGAGGGTGGATGATGGAGGGTCTCAGTTGAGTGATGAGGGGAACGAGTTTACAGCTATGTCCAGCAAAAGAGGCAAACCATCATCGTTTGGGGGTACTCCCCCCCCCCCCCTCTCTCTCTCTCTCTCTCTCTCTCTCTCATTCTCTCTCACTCTCCTTCCTTGCTTCTCTCTATCTAACTCTCTCCCCTTCTCTAGCTCTTTCAGATGATCGATTTGGTTTGCTCTTGAGCCCCATCTAAAGCTAATTTAGGGGGTAATGGTGGATTTGCTAAGAGGCCAAGTGTTTGTCGAGGGGGGTAAGGGAAGGGCCTCTATGTCAAGTGTCTCCCTTGTCTGAAAGCCCCCATGAGGCATGTTCTGATTGTATAGTACCTGCTGGGTGAGAGCTTTTCTCGGAGGGAGGGGAACCTGCGCCTGGCTTGGACGAGCGACAGGAATTTTACGCGCGGCATATGTCACTGCGAGGGGACCAGCTTTCGGACATTGGCTTCCCACCGGTCAGTGAACGCGCGCTTCGGCCCTACGCTAGGCATCCACATGGGGGCAAAAGTCCGGTCTATCTTATAAGAATAGATATCATTTCATTATTTTTATTTATTGATATTTCATCAGGGGAGCAAATTCAACAAAGGTTGATTTTCCATGGGGCACTGATATAATGAAATTGGAACAAATTAATTCGAATAATTGGAAATGAATGCTATAGTGTTAGACTGCACGCTCATTTCCCAACAAGTCATCTCGTCTGTATAAAGGGGTGCTTGTGCCAAGGGCTATGATCTTCCTTTCTCATTTTTCATGACCACACCCTTTTGTTTCAACCCCTCCGATCTCTCTCTCTCTCTCTCTCTCTCTCTCTCTCTCTTTCTCTCTCATATTAATATTTCCCACTCTTCTTTTAATTCTTCCTACCTCTATATACTTCTTACTATCTTAGTTGTTCCTCTCAAGTTTTCCCCCAATCATTTCGTTTTTGCTCCCGAACAGTTTGATTTACCGTGAAGCAGCGGAGAGAGGGAGATTACTCGTCATTCCAAAACAATATAACACGTGCCCCCTGTTCATCCATAGTGTTAAAATGCGCCCCAAATAACCCCTTTCTCGAGCGCGCGCTGTCCGCTCAAGAAAAAAAAAACCTGTCATTTTCTACAAAGCAAAACCTGATAAGCTTCTTATCCCGCTTCCTGCAACTTGTTTTCTGTTTGAAATAGGCGATGATGAAAAAAAAGAAGAGAGCAAAAAGAGAAAGTAGAAATATAACAATCCCCTGAAGGCGTCCTGCCCTTAAAACCCACAAACTTCTGTTCGCATCTTTCACGCAATCTGTTACGCGCGCGCTTCGCTCGCATCCCGTGAACTATCGTCCGAGCCATTTTTTTTTTTTTTTTTTTTTTTAGATCGTAACTACGTATGGCTAGGCTGGCCTGGGGCACCCCCTCCCCTGCGTTGTTTAACTCCCCAACATGTTGTCAGCGCGCGAATGGATTGTGTGTGAGGAACGGGTACTACTGTGTTAAGGTCACTTCCATTCAATGCGCCGGGGGTGCGCAAGTACAGAGCTATGAATACTAAACAAACATTAGACGACAACCGGGGTGGTGGCAGAGAGAAAAACGGCACGCGATCTTACTCATCCGAACGCCGAGTGCCTTTTCTTTTCTCTTTTTTTGTTATATCGCCATTCACAATCGGGGTGCGTAATTCGTATAATCGTTTTATTCTTTGACATCTTCTCTTGCTCTTATCGCTCTCTCTCTCTCTCTCTCTCTGACATACACAAACACACACACACACACACACACACACACACTTTCTCTCTCTCTCTTTCTCTCTCCCTTCATTCATCATTGTCTTGTTGAGATACAAGTGAATAATTGAATAACAAGGATTGAGCTAAAATTAATCAGAAGTAAATTGGTCGGCAGTTTGTGTGCCTTGCGTCGCCGCCTTACTCGCCAAATGGCACGTCGAAATAATGCGCGCACACGGAATCTCGCGTTTCAACGTCAGCAAAGAAGCTTGTATCTCAATTGTTCGGGGCGCACGCAGACCGCTAGTGGCGCACACGCGGTCTTTGAAAAAGCAAAAGAGATATGAAATCAGCAACGAGTATGGGGCATCTCATAATGCGCTTATAAAACGCGCAGGACGAGACGAAAAACCGCAAGTGATATCATAGACATTACTCAAGCTCTCATGAAATTCGGCCTTCCCTAATTGCCTCGCCCCGACGATATCTCGATTATCAAATCATGGGCTTAATGGAAGGGGAAACTTTTTTTATTCGCCCCCATCATCTTTGCTACCTCTACCACTTCACTTAAGGAAGAAGGAATAAGCATATGTGCAGATAAAAGAGAAAACTTTTCCCCGAGAGTTTTTCTTTCCGGTTGAGAAGAGCTTGTTAAATTCTGCTCAGCACTTGGCGGCGAGTCTCGCGCGCGGCGTTGTTTTTCTTGTTATCAATACCCCCTCGCTTCCGACTCCTTAATAACCAACGAATCAAAGGAAAATTTGGGAAGAATTGGGCTTGGTGGGGTGCAAAGTAGGAACCACTTATTTTTTTAATTCTTCCCCGTGCTTACTTTTTTTCACCGCGAAAGTTTTTTGTTTTTTTTTTCCTTTTCTTTTCCAGGGAGTCGAGAAGCGACCGATGTTTAGATCCCAAACATGCCCAATGAAAGGTGATGCTCATGATGTACGTATAACCTCAGGTCGAGAATTCGATGCCTCATTCATCACGCTGATGTCAACACAAAAGAAGAAGAAAGGAAATACATGAGAAACATGAAAGAGACGGGGCAACATACATCGGCGAAAAAAACAGAGAAGAAAATGTGCACAAAAAGAGGGAGAAAAAATAGAGGTACACGTCGAGCGCCGAAAATGTGTTGGTGTAAAGATCGTAAAACCAATTCAACCCTCGCTTCACTTTTTACTTACCAAGTTCAATCATAACTCAAGCGTGAAATAAAAGGATGTAATGAATTCATCAAAATCTGTTTGATTGCCTTAAGATATAACACCATGTGTACCAAAGGGTAATAAATGTTGTCTGAAAATGTTCATCCTAATATCAACATTAGGTGTCAGTGAGATTAGATGGATGTAACTTTGGTGGCGCTAAAAATTAGAGCCGCTGGACCACACTAAATGGATTTTTCGCTTTCTATACTCCTACATGTTCTAGTTGACTTTTTTGTTTTTGTTTTGTATCAATAGCAGCCCCCATACTTTGGGACCTTCGTTCTTAAGAATACGTGGTAAAAGATGCCCAACATTAGAAGCGCAACACATTAAGTGTCCGACCAATTTTGGGCAATTTTATGCCCAACTTAGGAAATGATCTGCCGATCGAGAGCACCTGTTAATACAAACTGAACACTTTATCACCCTAGTTTGGTATGATTGTAATCATGATAATTACCCAAAAGTTATGGTCGCGCACATTATTGCCTATGTTAGGCAATCTTCATCCAACATTTTTACAATGTTCCGACGCCAGTGCTTTTCGACCTTCACTTATTTTAGCAAAAATGTGAATATTTATATTTTAAACGTGGCGTCTCTTAGAGAATGTAAAGCCATTTTCCATATTTTGCTCATTGACATGTACATTGACACTTTATTCTTTTATCTAAAATCTTTTAGCTGTGTGGCTATCTACATACAATCCCTCAAGTTTCAGGTATACCTTTCCAGGGATATCATGATTACGGACTAGCTGCACTATTGCAAATCTTGAATGCATTTACGAGCACGCTGGTCGGTGCAGTTATGTGGAGAAGCGACTTTTAATTAGTTAATTTAGTCAACGATTCTAGAACAACTGTACCTCCCAGAAATATATCCCCTATAGTTGCCACCTACACAATGGACAACTCCCCTCTGGATCATGGATAACTACCCCTGGGTATCTACCCCATGCATGGAAAACTACGACTATAGGATAATCATGAGAATAACTCCCCAAAAATTACTCAATCCACTGGATATAATACCCCTCAATTTGGTAACACCATGGACCTTACTTTATAGTAGGGTCCATGGTTACAAATCAGGCAAGCTACGGGGATGTTTTAAAAGGGTGTTGGGGTGTCGTTGTTTTGGGTGTCCTAGGGTAGTTGCCTGTCGGTCGGGAGTCACGGGTAGGATGGGACCTGGCGATTATTCATTATGACTTTATGAACAACGGTATGTTATAATTATGCAGGACACACTGAACGTAACTCCAACTGAGTCCAAGTCATGAACAACCACGAAACGGGTTTTTTTTTTTTTTTTTTTTTTTTTTTTTGCAGCATTTTTGTGACCATGGTGAGAATCCTGGAACTACTCCTGAGATGTTATTCATGATTTTCATTTGCGATCCCATGAATAACTTTAATTAAAGTCTGATAACAATACAATATTCAGTTAGATAATCACTAAAAGGGAGAAGAAAGATTACCAATGTCTTTGAGAATCTACACAAACTGACTCCATAGCCTATATGTCGTTGCTTGGTCGGAGCACCTCCTTGACTCGGTGCTCAGTTACAACATACCGGCAATCTCGATCAAGATGGATTGCGAAAGACCACAATCTCTCATTCGATCTCAGTTCCTTTCCTCTTAGGGTGGCCTTAGGGTGGCCTTAGGGAATAACTGGTTTGCGGCAGGTTTGTGAATGGGGGCGGACCGCTCGAATGAAGTGGGACTAAACGAGGACGACGGATGGGGGGCATTCGTGGTTCTATTATGCCTCCGATCGCCTTGGTTTAGAAAGCAAAATAAAAGGAGTGGCGCGTGCCGAGAGGGGGAAAGAACAGAAGACGTGTCCCTTAATGCGCCCGGAGAAACGCACATAACAGAAGTCGAATGAAATAATTCAACAAATCGGTGACTAATCCGCAATGCCTTCGACGTCCAGATTTTAATACTTTGCTGGTGACCCGTCTTTCCTGTGCACCATTTAAGCTTGTGCACTGGGACCGTGAAGAAATCACCCTGCTGGTGGTTCGGCAGGAGATTCGTGCAGGCGCATATTTTCGTTCTTCCCACCTAATAAATTGTGAGTGGTGTTTTGAGATACACGGGGCAAAAGGCTAAATAGTTACTTAGCGAGTGTTTGTACGTTAGGTTATGGTGCGCTGGCTCGCTGGTGGCACGACTTCAAGGAGTAACTTCCCAAACAATTACTCGAGCCAGATTAATATCAAGAGAAGTGGTTTTTCTTGCGTTTGAAAATATTCCGTGCCTGGAGGGCACAAATTTACTCCCTCCCATATTAGCGCCTTCAATATGACTAAAACTAGGCACTTTTAAAGCTTCTTTTTATCCTAACCCCATTCTTCTCTCTTCACAACAACAAAAAATCCTGTCAATATGTCTTCTTTTTTTACCATTTCCCCTCGTGCCAACCTTAAAGAAACACACAATCGGCATATTTAATCCACCGATCGCTTGATAAGCTCTGTCGAGAAGACAGGGTTTGTAATTTGTTAATATATAGTTTCACAAAGTACAATCTGGCGAGAAACTTGCTTGTAGATCGCAATGGCTTCAGACAACCGGATTTTTTTTATTTCATACTTGATGATAAATATCCTTGACACCCCGGAATAAAGGCAAAATCTTTTGGAGAAAGATCGCTCTCTTCTTTTCCTCGATTGTAAGTGAGAAGGCGTTAAGCAGATTCTCATTATAAAGGTCGCTTTTCAGAGGTCAAGCACAATGTTATTAAAAAGACCAAAGGGTCTGGGACGTATGTATTTTCGAGAAACCTCTTGTCCATTACAGTTGAAATTCAAGAATTTAAGCATGATATAATAATAATAATAATAATAATGATAATGATAATATTGTCCATTTATATAGAGCAGCTACTATACAAATATACTCTACTGCGCTTTAAAAAGAATCATGTTATTACCCCGTCTTTAGCCAAACTGCCATGATAACTTGCTAAAGCATTCAAGGATTTCTTCCTACCAGGTACCCATTTACTTCACCTGGGTGGAGAGTGGCAAACGTAGAGGACATTAGAGCCGCGGCGAGACTCGAACCACGAACCATGTGATGCACAGTCCGGTGAAGTATCCACTAGACGACGACACCTTTACATTAACTGATGATGTGAAGTAGACCGTCAGCCCATGCAGGAGATGAGCCCTTAGTCAAGTTGTCAGAGTACCCACAAGACCGATATGTCGGTCTCGAGGTCTGTATAGGTCTGTATAGGTCTTAGGAGGAACTTCATTATGTTTATATTATGGTTATATGCATGAAAGTATCATGTACATGTATATCTCATAAAATCTTGACCGGATTATCGCTCGTATTTCTGGTAAGAATTTGATAACAATACTATTCATTTATCTTATCGCATTTAAATTATTGTATTAGGGTATGGGGAAAAACGTCAAAAAACAAAATCTAACGAAGTTGCAAAAATTGCAAAATAGCTATGCACGATTGGTTCTTAGTGCTGAATACTTCACACAATGAGTAAATTGAAATGGCAATCAGTTGAGGAAAGAATTCAATTATGATTTTTAAAATTACCAATGACTTATAACCGCCTTCTCTAAATTCATGTATTAGCAAAAGACCGATATTATACTCCACGCGTTATGCTATGAATAGTCCCATATTTATACCGAAATGTAAAACATACTTTATAACGAAAACCTAGCGGTTTCAGGCGCTAAACTGTATAGTAAATTGCTATGTTATGTTCAAAATTGTAAATCTTTGCAAATTTTTAAACAGCAAGTTCACACTTTCCAATTTCTCTTATAATTATGTTATTCAAATAACTGACATTTTGTTTCTTCCATTTAATTTTGGTTTCTATTTTTTTTCTTTTAGTTTACATTTTCATCGTTTAGTTTGTTATTTCATTCAGTATTCATATCAAACATTTTCCTTTTGTGTATAACTTGTAATGTGTGTTTTGATAATAACTGTGCTCCTTCTTTTTATGAATCTTAAGAGTGGATTTTGACTGGATTCATATGTATGTTTATCTTTGTTTTAATTTTTGTATATACGTTCTGTTTTTTTAATCATGTAATATGTGCTGTATTTTTTATGTGAATGCAGGGCTCTCTGGAAGAGCAGGTCCAGAAACGGACTTGAAATTAGACCACCCTATTGACATAATGACAATTCACATTATTAAGAAAGATTCACATGTTTGGATTGTGTACAAGACATTGGGAAATACCTCTCTGGTTTTGTGGCACTGCTTGGTATACCCTGATCCAAAATGGGGGAAAATCTGTTAGAGATACCTAAGACTCTATATGCTATCGCTCGTGGCGAGTTGCGGCGCTTCGGTTTCCTACCTCCCCTCCCTATCCCCATTCTAGGGTTAAAGGTCATTGGACATCCCTGTAGATCGACAGCCCAAAAGACCGATAGCACACGAAACCGAAGATGTGGGTCTAGTTAAAACTAAAAAAAAAATTGTCTGAAGCCCCGTTAGATCGAGTTCTCGGTCGCCTGTGTCTTGAGGACCATCGGTCTCCTGAACCCGCTGATAACTTTGCAGAAAGGCCTTAAGACCGACATTGTCGGTCTCGTGGGCTTTATAGCCTTAATATGTCATTTTGGTGGTCTCTAAACGAACGTGCGTACCCTGACTCCTACCTACGCCTTACTCCTTCTTTCCCAGAACGGTGAGAGCTTGAAACAACTTGCAATTGGAAACGGTGATGTCATCCTCACTGACAGCCTTTCGTCAGAATCTGATGAAATGCAGGAACTACGCATGATGTGGTATTTTACTTACACCAAAAGCACCTGTACAAATCCATGCACACTAGCTACACTTCCCCTGATCTACACACAACACACGCAATTAAGTTTAACCTGCAAGAATCTTCAGGATTGAAGGAGGCAGGAGAACCCAGTAGAAGGAGAGAAGAGAAAGTATATATATAGATTAATTTTGGTTTGGGTAACATTCTCCGTGCACTCCATAATGTAACCTACGACATAAAAATGGGAAGCAAAATCTTTCAAACTGTTATAGACAGCATACTAGTCAATTTAGAAAGAAAAAACACACATCAAAATGGGTTATTACTCAAAAGTGAAATTTGTTGATAATTACTGCCAATGCCATCCACATTGGCAGTGGCGGATTTAGGGGGGCAATCCCGGCCCGTGCCCCCCCCCCCCCTTTGAAAGAAAACAATGCATTGTGCTCACCCCCCCCCCCCCCCCCCTTTTTAAAACGGAAAACCATGAGAACGGAGAACTGAGCGACTTTTGGAGGGCTGGCGATTTTTTTTTTTTTTGTCGCCATATTAAATATGAATCCAGAGAACTTTTCTCAGAAAAGAATGAATGACAAAGGGGAATATGTTTCAGGGAGGTTAGAATTTGAGTAGGAAAATGCCATAACAGAAGCAGAAACAGAAACTTGAAGACGAAGAGTATGTAATGCAGGAACAAAAAGGCTTCTGTACAAGGACAAAAAATAAAGAAATAAAAAATTGTAAGGGAAGAGAGCAAACCACAAACATGGCAAGTTGAAATATAAGCGAATTACTGAATTGCGATTGTTATTGTCTATGGATCTTGTAAAACATGTCGCGAAAGGAAACTCGACAACCTCAAACGACATTTTGATTGAAATCAAATTTGGTCATGTTTGGCTTGATCGTGCACTTTCGGACGACATGCCAGGCAAGTAACATATGTGCCTGTCTAAAAAATGAGCTATTTAGTGGGCGCTCAGAGGGATATTTGAAGAGTAACAGTTGATAGAGAGCGATGTGAATGTATTGTGCAAAGTAATGAACCGCGTATTTCAATTAGCCAAACGAGAAAAAGATGGGGAAACCCGCTCCGTCGATCGTGTGCAAATAGAAGCACTGAGAAGTCATTGGGAAACGTCATGTAAAACCGTAAGGGGGAAAAGACACCGAAATGCGACATTTGGTGCTTTTTCCTGTCGCGGTCTTTGGAAATAATGCTTGGCTACGCACGCAAGTGGGGTAAATGGCGCTTTCTTGGGGAGTTCGTTTGTGGCACCAGTCACCAACACACCCACTAGCATGCGGGGGAGCTCTTCGGCACACCGCAAATGTACACACACACATACACACTCGGGCGTTGATGGTATAGCTCCAAAATAGAGATTCGCATTCGACACGTTAACGCAGTATGCGCCGGGCAGGAGGAATTTCGCACTTAACATCTTACGCTGATCCTGAACCGACTTCCAGTTCGACCAGTTGGTAATGTGCTCTTTTAGTCTCACCAAGATAGTACATGCAGAGGCCATACCGCAAAAACGCGCGGAGACATAATATTTTGTATTCCTCATTTTTACTCGGACAAGAAACGCTACTGGTTTCAAGCCCGATTCCTGGAGTTTCTGACGGGGTTCACGCTGGGCGACCGGCGCTCCTTCTACCCACCGAAACACTATACCTTCTGTTTCCTCCGCTTTCTGAATCAAACAAGCAAAAACAGAACGAAATTCTTTTGTTAGTGAGTAAATTTACTTTGAATTCGGGATGAAAGGGCTTATAATTACGGTAAAATTTGCTCAACTATTTAAATCTGGGCATGGACAAAAGTGGCTTGCTTTCCGGATTTTATGCTTGAATTTGTTAATAAGACTTCGACTTGTTTACTTGTTATTATATTTCTTTTAAGATGAACGGAGCTCAATTGAGCGACAGTGCAAAGCTATTGGTAGAGCGCTGACTAGCTCGGACATCATCTGTCTAAAAATAAAATTCGGAAACTCTATTTGATTCACTGTTCCCTGATGAAACCGCAGAAGGTTGATGAACTTGCTTGTTCCGAGTTGGTCTTTGAAAAAAGTTCGTTTTATTTACTGTCAACAAAAATTACCTAATAATGAGATATAAAGGAACAATTAGAGGAAAGCGAAACCGACAACATGGCCTGGGCCTCGTTTCATAAACATAATTATCGGTAACAACTGCCACATTTCTATGACTAAATTGCTCTCAGCCAATCAGATGCAAGGATTTCAGTAGCTTACAACAGTTATTGCAGCTTGTTATCGATAAAAAGTTTTATGAAACAGGTCCCTGGTTTCATAAAGCTTGTTATCCATAACAACTGCCAATATACTATTAATACATGGTTGGGAGTGCGTTAGTGCGATCTGGCAACACAAAGGGTTTTTATCGTGGTATACTAACGCACGAGGCGTAGCCGAGTGTGTTAGACACCACAATAAAAACCTGCGTGTTGCTGGATCGCACTAATGCACGACCTCACAACCATGTATTAAAAGTTTTATAAAACGGGTCTACAATCTTAGTGTTTTCTTACAATCTTAGTGTTTGATCCGGATTAGCCGTGCGTTAGTCCCCTCGCCGTGCGTTATCACTTTTTTTTTGCACGGTCACGTGGTGTTATTTGACCAATCAGGATGGCTACATTCTTGAACCCGTTTTATAAAGTTCGATAACAAATTTGTTCTCAGCCAATCAGATGCAATGATTCCAGTAGCTTATATTATTTAGTGCAACTTGTTATTAATAGCAAGTTCTATGAAACAGGGCCATGGTATTGTTTTCATAAAGCATGTTATCAATAACAACTGCCGAAGTTCTGCAACAAATTTGCTCTCAGCCAATCAGATGCAAGGATTTCAGTAGCTTATAACAGTTAGTGCAACTTGTTATTGATAAAAGAAAGTTTTATGAAACAGGGCCCTGGTTTCATAAAGTTTGTTATCAATAAAAACTGCCAAAGTTCTGTAACACATTTGCTCTCAGCCAATCACATGCAAGGATTTCAGTAGATTTTATCAGTTATTGAAACTTGTTTTATTAATAGCAAGTTTTATGAAACAGGGCCCATGCAGACCGAACAAAATTGCATTACCCTGAATGGCCAAGAATCGGTGGGTTTTGAGCCGATTTTGGTGGTGCAGACCTAAGCTGCGTTCAAATTATTATTATTATTATTATTATTCACAAATTATTCAGTATTTACGTGTTACCAACCAGGACGGCTACCCCCAATAGGCCTATCTACCCCTATAGGGCAATTATCCCTGGACAACTACCCTCTAAGACCCCGTTCTCACTCACTTTTGAAAGTGGTCTTAGTTAGACCGCTCCAGAGGAACGGGTCTTGAGGAACGGTTTGCTAGCGTTCACACTCCGAGCAGTTTTTCTCGCTCAAACCGCTCCACGATTCAAAGTGGCCTTGTTGCTATGGCAGCTCAGTTCAGCGGGTCAAATTTTTTCGCGCGGAATACAAACTGATGTACCGTAGCGTGCCTGCCGGCTGCCCGATCGATTGCTTTTGCTTTGTTTTGTGCGCGGAACGTCACTGGCTCACTTCCGGTTGAAGTACGCTTTCGTTCACATTGCACGTTTAGAGCGGTCCATACCGCTCTTAATAAGACCCGTTCCTCAAGACCACCTCCCCGAGGTGGTCTTCTGGAGCGGTCCAGAAGACCACTTCCTGGACCACTTTGACCGTTCACACTCACCTAAGAACCGTTCCTGAGGAACGGGTCTTAGATAGACCGCTCCAAAAGTCCACTTTCAAAGTGAGTGAGAACGGGGTCTTAGATAAACTATACGACATGTACGAAAGCGTGGCTCTCTCTCTCTCTCTCTCTCTCTCTCTCTCTCTCTCTACTTAAATAACAGTCCCCTGCTACACTCCTCAAAAAAAGGTGGACATTCTTTATTGTTCAGAATTTTCATAAAATCAGTCAATAAAATATATTAAATTCAAGAAAAATTAATACTCTTACAACATCAATTAAGATCAAGTTTTGAATTATCACGCTTGGATGGGCACATTCATTTAACCGTTAGAAAGTCTGATAATGCAAGTTAAAAAAAAAAAGAAAAGCAAGTAGCCCTTTAAAGTGATTGATTAACTTTGTGAAAAATTGTAAAATCAGCTCAAATGCCAGTGAATTGTGTGCAGTCCTCTAACTACATATATAATTAAGGATATGTGAAAGTATGAGAGAAAATGGAACCCGTTTACTATCCTAAAAAAGAGAAAATCGCGATCAATCGCTAGCGCAAGTCGCTCGGCTTCTTCGCTGCGCTGCAGTCACAAAAACCAAGCACCAGCGCTTGGCGATTTCAGAGCGGGTTTCCAGCCCGTACGGTATTCTGTGATAGAGCGAGGTATGCCAACCGTAAGAGTTCTTTAGGGTTCGGTGGTACTCTATCCCGACATCAGTATTCAATCGTAAATATCTTGATATATAAACGACCGATCAGCTTATAAAACTCAGGCGATTCCTGTCTGAGCTAAAGGTTTGCAATTACAGCATTAGCTGGAACAGTGATTTTTTTTTTTTCAATCCTGGGCAAAGTTAATCAATGCCTTTAAATTAATGTTAATGAACATGGGCATCTGTAAAACATTCTTGTGCAACAATTAAAACAAAAACATGAGAAACAATGAGGATGGTAGATATCTGGATGTTAACTATAGCCTCAGGACTGCATAGTTTTGGAAAGCATGGTTAAGATGGGTGATTTCTTTTTCTTTCATTGTCTTAATTTGACTCTACAAGATGGAAATGCTCATCCACATTTGAATGGCCATGAATGCGTGAATGGTATGATTCCACTTGCACAATCATCTTAAAGGGCAATCGAACCTTGGTAATGAGTTGATTTGTGTGAAAGCAGAAAAATAAGAAAAACAGGATGGTGAAAATTTGAAAGAAATCGGACAAGGAATAAGAAAGTTATGGATGTTTAAAAAATGAGATCACTACATCTATGCAAATCTCAAATTGGCAATTTAGTGATTCGATTGTGACATTTTTGTGGACAACCCTCCCATTTGTCATACACAAAAATATCATTAATTTGAGGTTTTCTTCGAGGCGCTTTTACCCTCGGGGCAGTACTCAAAATATATTGGAGATAGCATATTGTTATAGGTCCTCATGAAAGAAAAAGATCCTACTGAGTAATACATTTTGAAAAAAAAGTGACATTTTAGTCATTTTGTGTGTTGGAGCGTATGGGGGAGTTGTCCACAGCTACATCACAGTGACATTACCTATTCGGCCAATTTGAAATTCCCATATGTATAGTGATTACAACTTTCAAAAATTCATAACTTCCTTATTGCTTGTCCGATTTCGTTCAAACTTTCACCAATGTACTTCTCTGATTTTTCCTCTTTCTTTTAAAGCAACTCGCTATTAAGGTTGGATTTCCCTTTAAAGAGGGTTAATTCAGTGGCGGATTCAGGGGGGGGCAATCCCGGCCCGTGCCCCCCCCCCTTTTGAGGGAAAACAATGCAATGTGCCCCCCCCCCTATTAGCGATTGTGCCCCCCCCCCCTATTTGCGATTGTGCCCCCCCCCCCCCACTGAGCGACTTTTGGAGGGCTGGCGAGAGACCAAAAAAATATGGGTCTCCCTCCAAGCAGTTTCCCAAAGTTGACAATCCTGCATTTGTGTGCCCCCCCCCCCCTTATACGAAATCCTGGATCCGCCCCTGGGTTAATTTATGTTTATTTTGATATATAAGTTTATATCAAATATTTATTTGAAAATCTTAACTATAAATAGTGTCCAATTTCTTTTTTTTTTTCTTCTTCTTCTTTCTTTCTTTCGTTTTTGCGGAGTGTAATTATTGTCCCTGTGTAGTTATGGGGGTAGTTGAACAGGAGTGGAATAGTCTATGGGGTACTTGTCCTAGAATCATTAGAAATAACAATGTTGGTTTAAGATCAATTCAAATGCATATTTTAGAACAAATAGATCTCTATTTAACAAAAAAAACATGGATTTCGTCCATTCCTTTTCATAATTACTCAAAATGAATGGAAACTCTTTCGAAATAGTCATGTAGTGGTGGTAACTTCTGTCATTATTCTTGCTACAAAATACATGTAATACTTTGATGAAACTAGAATTGAAATTGTTCAAGAATTAGTAGCCATATTTGGGTCTATTTTAAAGTTTAGAAATTATTTGTTTGATCAATTTATAAACAATAATTACTTCGTTCAAAATAGAAAGAGGGATATAAAAGACAGTGGAAGAGAAATGGGGGAAAGAGGGTTTCTGAATTGAATTGAATTGAATTGAATTGAAAAGGTATTTATTAACAACCATATTGCAGCTCAAGAGCTGAATTATATGGACTTTACATTTACAACATGCAAAAGAATTCACAGTAAAATACAATTCGATATACAATTAGATAAACATTCATATTTACAAAAACATCAAGGACACTATGTGGCAAAATAAAATTACGATGCATAAAATAAAGGGGGAGAAGAGTGATGAAAGAAAAGGAAAGAGATTTAAAGAGCGGGATGAAGAGAGAAGAAGAAACAGGAGGAGAGGAGAGAAACAGGAGTAAATGAAAGAGAGAGAAGGTTTCTCTCTGATCTAGAGAGGAAAAAGGGAGGGTAGGAGGAAGGGTTTCATGACATTTGGTCCTGCGACAATTGCTCCGGTCTAACTTTGCCATGTTAATCCTAATCCTTAACCTAACCCTAACCCTAACCCTAATCCTAATCTTCACATTGTCCTGAACAAAAAACCAAATCATGACCGTGACCTTAACCTTTGACTTTTCGAGATTATGGACGGAGAAACAAATGTCGCAGGAGCACATGTCGTGTCATCGGAGGAAGGGGTGGTAAAATAAAAGTAACGCAGATTTATGTGAGCTAGTATTACTCCTCTTTCCAATACGACCCATTTACTTCATTGTCTTTTGTTTTCCAAGGACGTAAAGAAGGGCGTTTCACCATATTTCCAGAAAGAAGATTTAAACAGATTGCATCAATTGTTTGAAATTTGTTTTAAAAAGAACGGCATCAAACATAAACAAGACAAACGGATCAGGTTGGTATTATTGACCAACAATTCTCGCCTTCGCGGTAAGCTTTGTCGAAGTCCCTTGCAACCCTCCATTACCCCACCCCTCAACATCCCCTTCTAAAGTATAGAAATGGGGAAAGAAAAAGACATGTAGTGAACAAGACATGGGATCCGAGAAGCATAAACGATTTAGAGAGAACTGAATGAAAGTCACTATTAACATTATCCTGTCAATCTCCTATAAAATAATGTACAGTGTGTTTGACCTTGAGTTTTCAAATACACGGCGTGCGTTCTGCCGCGCGTTTGTTATCAATCCACCAGTTGTTCGCGCTTTTGGGCTTGCTCGCACCCGCGCTTGCGGACAGATCGAAGCTTTCAGTCTCCGTCCGTCCGTCAGGCCGTGGTTTTTCTCGGAGGTCGGTATAAAAGAAACCAAAAGCCGTCGTGTTCTGTTGTCCTGATCGATTTTTCGCTTTGATTAGCCCAGGTTCAAGGAAGGGAATCCTATTCATGGACTTAATGTCTACTCAAGGCCAGGTTCCTTTGATTCAAGGACTGTGTTTTGTCTTTATGACAAGCAGACTGTCGTCGCGTTGCGGTGATGAAAAGTGTGCACCGACCTCCTTCTGGACTTGTTTTTGTTTAGTGCCTTGGTCTGAGAGTTCCGGGAAAGTCCCGTATATGACCTAAAACAATAACAAACGTTAGCTATTTAATCAGAGAGAGGTCTAATGGTACGAATTGAGAGGATACATTAAAGGTTGTCAGAAGTAAAGAGTTGGTTAAAAGCGGGGTTACTATGCGCAAGTTTGAATGGGGAATGTCGACCGGACAAGTTTTCCTCTCAGTTTGCTGAAATTTCTAAAATGAAAAAAAAAATGATAATGATGAAAAATTACGATTAAAAAAGGTCGTTACGTTTTTAAAATTGCCGTCATCAGTAATCGAATGGCAAATAATTGAAGAAAGAGTGAGAGAGAGGGGGGAATAAAGAGACAGACAATGGATTTTTTTTTTTGCTACATAATAGGACATGCTCAGGTTGGGATATACCGGCCTCCAAGACATCATCCCCCGCTCCCGTTTGCATTTCGTCCATCTAGCATGTCCATAGTATAGACCATTAACTACCCCCCCCCCCCCAAGCCTGACCCCTGTAGGCCAACATGTAAGGCTACGCCACCTGCGGCTTAAAAGAATAACGGTAACGATGGTGTAGCAATGGAGTTGGTGGTTGTGCAGTGATCGCTGAATACAGGATATCAAAGAAAACAATTATTTAAAAACCACACAACGTTATTGTTCAACACCGCATCCACACAAATACATTATAAAAATAGTAGTCTGATATGAATTTGTAAACAGCATTATCAGGTCAACAGATGGAATATTATTCTTGAAGACAGAAGTGGTCGGGCTGAGACCTCGGCTTTTTTCTCGGATAATAATTTTCCATTTTCTAAAATTTAAAAAGCTATATATAGCGATGCATTTTATGAGGACCCTTTGTATTGTGACAGCCGCTTGTCGTACATCATATCCGTCCACCTCATTACTTTATTAAAGTTTACTATTTTATATTGAAGTATATCAGACAGGATATGAAAAAATCACGAAGAAACACTGTCCCTGCCCTAATATGAGATGATGCGGTTGCCCCTGAATATTGATAATTTCGAAGTTTTGGAAGGAGGCTGCAACCCACCTAGCCCCTCCCGACTCCTCCCTCCGCGTCTTACGCCTATGAGAGAGAATGGATTGATGACCAAAATCAAATTTATCTGCTCTATTTACTGAAGCATATTCGGCCATTGTGTAATTGCGGTAACGAAACAGAATACTATACACAGACGGACAGTGAAAGAGAGTGGGGAGAAAGAGAGAAAGAAAGAAAGAAAGAATGGATGAGAGAATAGATATTCCCACATTTCTCTTCATATTTTCTGCCACGATAACAATAAAAAAATAACTTTTGATTTCAACTCAAACTGTACTTTAGAAAGCAAAGTA
>CM046848.1:5806895-5908277 GCA_025618425.1 Heliocidaris tuberculata
CCCCCCCCCCCCCCCCTCATTCTGCAATGGGGATAGCGTTTGTGCTTTTTGCAAACTAAGGGCTCTTTAACACCATTTGTATCATCTGACACTCAAGTTCACAACAAATGAGTACAAAGCAATTAATCCCTCCCCTCATACATGTACCCTCCTTCCTTCATATTTCAAGTGTTTCATTGAATTTCCAAACATACATGTATATCACATGAACATTCCATGTATACACCATGGATTTTTGATAGTTAGAAATTAGCACTATTGAATTGTTATGCCAATATGATTTTTTTTTTTTTAATCAAACATGTGCCTGTATTCAGCACATTCCTTCTTGTGAGATGGTGAACGCTTAGATTTCAAAGCGACAGATATCTTTGTATTATTTACAATGTAATATATCCATCCTTTATGTTGGGATATATTGCTCATTTGAGACTTTCTCTACCATTAATCTGAACGTAAATGATGAAGGAATAGATCCAATGGAATGGTTTGACTGTTAGCCGGTCATGTACATGATGTACTAACTGTTTTGCAAGTACAAGTCGTTTTTACCTTTATTTAGAGTGCGTTTTGGTTTATAAACCTACAATATTGCTTTACAGGATTATCCTTTAAGCCGTAGGATACTTGCATGGATTCCAAAACATAGCAAAAGATTTGTTTGTGATTGTTCATTTTTATGTACATGTACCGGTACATGATTTTTTTTTTTTAAACAGTTGTGCAAGGAGTTAAGTGTGATTTAATTCATACTTATTTTATTTTTTGTGAGAAATCCGTCTATTTCTGTTAAGAAATCTCTCTTCTTTTTTTTCCTTAGTTATGTACAAATTTTAATTTCATCTGTTTATCTTTTATTTCTACCATCGCCTCTATAGGAACACAATCTTGAACTGGCTGTGGTGGATATCTTGCAAGAGGCTGGCGCGGAAGACTACATCCCTAAATTTGCCAGGCATCGCGTTTCCATAGAAACCATGATGCAGATGGGGATGGAAGAACTGAAAGAGGTAATGGATTAGTAGGACAAGACGAGTCATGCATTATTGATAGTGCTGTATGTAGATGGTTTGTGTGGTAAGCATGAGATAATGCAGGAAGAGTGTAGATTATGTAAATGTAGTTGACTTTTCAGTAAATTACTCTTCAAGTGCGATGATGCATGTAGTTAACCCTTTGGGTGTTTCAAACTGCCCACATTTTTTAAAGTGAAGGCACACGGTATAAAAATGTAGGCCCTTTTGTCTCATTTTTTAAAGTTTTAAATTGTATCAACCATATTTACAGCTGAGTGAAGAAAAAATATTTCACCAGAGTTCTTTTAGGATTTGCTATTGTAAAATTGAAATTTCTTCATAGCAATTTTTATATAATTTGGAAAAAAAATTTTAGGCATTACTCCCAGTGTTAAAGATCGTATGCTCGATCTGTAATAAAAATCACAAGCCGTGAACCCGAATAGCCTGGTGGTTAAGTCGCTGCTCGGCAAGCAGTAGATGACAGGTTCGAATCCTGCTGGTTCGAATTTTTTCTGACTTGTGATTTTCATTACAGATCGAGCATACGATCTTTAACACTGGGAGTAATGCCTAAAAATTTGTTAAATTAAAAATTCCTCCCATTAAAGTGATTTGGTAACTTTGTAGAGGCTTGATAAAATCTGAGCTGCCTGGCATTACATGCTATCAGTGTATGTAATATGTTGTAAAAATGAAGCCCAGGGAAAAAAAAGCACTTCAAAATCATCATGTGCTTCACAAAAGTAAACATATGCAAGTGACTGGAAATGTCAGACTCATTTTCCCCCATAGACTCAGTGTTAGACTAAAGCGTATGGCCATACGCTTTCGTAAATGGGAGTATTCAGTCATAGATATCTTAATAATAGCATTATATATTTGAAAACCTTTCTATGCCTGGCTATTTATTTATCCTTCTGAACATCATTATACAAGACAGATATCAAAATTCAACAATTTATTAAATCCAGCCTCCACAAAGTTACCGAATCCTTTTAAGCTTCTTCAATTACTAATTTTTTATATATCGTATTGTTTATTTTACCAGAGCTGTTTGGAACTTTCCAGTGTCAAACTGCTCCCTAATCCCGCATCTTTTTCAGTGGTTCACAGCTCTCTCTGACTACTATTTATCTTTTTCTTCTCATGTAGATCGGTGTCCGTGAGGTTGGTCTCCGTAAGGCCATCCTGACCGCCGTCCAAGGCTACGTCCAAGCCCAGACCAGGGCGATGGAGAAAGCCGCTGCCCTGGAGAGACCGGTAGAACCGTCAGCTCCTCCCATCGAGGGGGGCGACGAAAAGGGTAAGAAGGACAAGGAGGAGGAAGAGGAGATGGGTGCGGCCGCCGCTGCCTCCAGACCGGTGGAGGCGATGCAGGCTCCGGAAGGCTACACTCCGGACGTCACCGTCAGAGTGACTACAGAATGTGTCATATGCATGGAGAAAGACGTGAGTATATCATGCATACCTATACACATATATTCATGTACATATTTTTATTTAGTTATAGATATGATTATCTTTCTTCTTCAAGCAGTCATTCCCTTCCCTTTTCTCTTGAAGATAATCCTATGTTCCGGTAATGACAGAAAATATTTTCTCACAAAATCGAACAAAACTTACACTGAGTGTTCAAAACTAGAAATAAATGATATCTGTCTGACAAGTTTGATAGAAATTGAATATAAGCTGTGCAAGGAGTACCAAAAAAATAAGAAAATCAAGCATTTAAATATACTGAGAGTATAATTACTAAATCTATGAACAATACATTTTCACAGTAAAAAAGATAGAACAGAGTCAGAAAATTTGTTGAATATTTTCTTAAGAATCACAAAGTATGTGATGTTATGCTTAATCTCATGTCATAATCACACCATGCCTTTTCCTGTTTTCTCTCTCCTTAGTCCGACATGCTGTTTTTGATGTGTGGTCACATTTGCTGCTGTGTCAAGTGCTCACAGCCTCTCTTCAAGTGTCCTCTATGTCGTGGTGACATCACCTCGAAGATCATCATTGGAAACTCACCGGTCGGATGAGACCAGCCGGCCATCCAATGGCCTCACTCGGTCAAAGCAAGTCATATTATATCTTTCATCTGTTTTTTTCACATATTCTGTAAAAAGAAATTATGGAATCTTTTTGTATATGGATATGTTTCATTTCTACTTGTTTTAATATAAAGTGAAACTCATCAGTGTGGTGAGACCAGCCAGATACCCAATGTTCTTGGTCACAGCTGGTCATATTTATATCTTTCATCTGTTTTTTACATGTTTCTTTAAAAAAATTATGAAATCTCTTTTTGTATATGGTTGTGTTTTCTTGTTACTTCTTTATGAATTGAAGAAGGAATGCACAAAATTGTGCCCCCATGGCCTTCTTTGCTACTTTGATATGGAAATTATGGATATTTTTCAACTTGAAGTACTTCTATTTGCCAATTGAATCGAATTGAATTTATTGATACATCGGCCATTATAGCGGAAATTCTTATGTGCATAATATTAGTGTCATCATTCAATATCTACATATATTTGATTTCACTCAAAACCGCTATTGTTTTTTGCAGATGATGAGTATTTTCTTTCATCAGGGAGATTTAAGGTTCAAAACATACTAGAACTGTTAATAAAGACCTTTCCCCTCATCCCCCATACCCCCCCCCCCCACACACACACACACACACACACAATTATCCCATGAAGACAATTACCCTCTGAGCAACTACCTCCCTCAGGAAATCTACCCCCAAAGCGATTAAACAATTGTCAGGAGGGTAGTTGTTTGGGGGTAATTGTCCTAAGAAGGTAGTTGTCTTATGTTTGGTTGTTGTGGGGGGGGGATTGTTGTCCTAGAGTCTGAAATGTGTGTGTTAGGTTGAAGAACGATTGAACATGATACATGTAGAATGTAGGGAGTTTATTAGAACTTACATATTTTCTTGTCTCTTAATAGTTCCAGCTATTATACATGTACATGTTTTTGTAGCTTGTTTACTTCATGATCTTCCTACATAAATGTGGTGAAACTGTTATCACTATAAAAGATTAGTTGAAACAGAGAATTATTCACATTTTAAAAAAATGAAATATATCAATTAGATATTTGTCATAACTATAACTACTGTACATGTATGATCAAAATAATTAATTCAAATTTGAATACATAAATCAAGAAAGTCTGCAACATACATGTACATGTATTTATTTTGGTAGTAGAAGAAGTATACATGAAAAAGGATATTTATATATTAAAATTATATCTATTTTTTTGATTGTTGGATGCAGGTGAGATTTAACTTACTTTTTTCTATAAAGAGTGCTCAAGTTCAAAGATCAAATACAGTTTTCTTAGATTTTTTGTCATTTTTTACAGTACTGACACAAATGATTGAATAATATTCATCTGTAAAAGATTAAAAGAAAGTGTTTCTCTTTAATGCTCTCTATCATAGAAAATATAATAGAATACTATTAAATAAGGGATATGTACACAAATTACGATTATTTTTAGTAGAAGGAGTTTTTATCTACATGTCCAGAGTTTTTGAACTTGTTATTAGTGTTACAGTTTTACCTCCACCAATGATAATAACTTGTAAAATACATGTATTTTCTCTAGTTACTATGGTAGAAGTGTTTTATTGATTTATGCTCAACCAACCATATCAGCATTCATTAAGCTTTTCTTCATATTAAAAAAATACATGGAATGATCTTCTTTCTTTTTTGAATGTCAATAACATTGTTTTATGATAAAAATGTAAGTTTCAGATTGATTTTGTTTTGTTGTTTTTTTATTCCAAGATAAAAATCTGGCAAGTTATACATTTTTCCTGACCTTTTACTTTGCCTTTAAGGTGAAATATTGAAAGAGTAACATGAATAGTGAGCTAGTTTAACTAGCCCATGATTTTTTTTCTTCTGTATTTTTAATTTGTATAATTTTTCTTTATTTTTTTTTAAAACTTCATTACCTGTTCATTAACCATTTTTTTTGTTTGGGGGTGGGGGGGGGGGGGTGTTGGCTTTGCACAAATTTGAATAGAAGAGATTCAAGAGAAAGATTTGTATACTCGTTGTAGGTCTACCTGTTAATGCTAAATCATTACTTTGAAAAGTGTGCATAGTATATAAAATACAGTATATACAAAGATATATTAGAATTATTACTACATGTATGTATATTAACTAGTCTTGAAAAATTGTATATGTCGTAAAGTCTATATGTATAAAATCTGTGTGAAAACTGCTACTATTATTATTAGTTTTTGTAGTCATTCACATTGTAGTATATGTTTTAAATATGTATATAGATTGCATGGGATATTATCCAAGTTTGTAGAATGCTTTAAATCAAAGTGTGGAGGACACAGAGAGAAAGAAAGAGAGAGTGAGAGAGGGGGAGGAAAAGAGGGTGGGGTGTGAGAGGGATGAAAGAGAGAGAGAGAGATGCAAAAGAAAGAGAACAAGGGAGAGACAAAGAGTTTAGGAAGAAAAACAAAAAAACTTGCAAATGTTTTATGCAGGCAATTCATTTCCTTGTATTGAATTACTAATCTTTCAATATTACTATTTATAAGCCAGTTTTTTGTATAACAGTCATGTATAAATTTATTAGGTGTTTTTTATTTACAGTTAAGAAATATCATTTTCTAGAAGTACATGTATGAAGAGAGCCAGACAATTTTCTGTTTGTTATGTACATGAACATGTAAAGTTAGCACCATCTATTCAAAACTCTGAGATTTAATATTTATTTCACCTGATTGTATTGAAACAAATTTATTTTATCATTGTGTCCAGGTGTTTTCTGTGGTACATGTATTAAAGCTAACGGCTTCTTCCTAAGATGCAATCCTACAGTGGTCATGCACCCTCCCATGTTTGGAAAGTGTAGCGTAATCAAGCTAAATGCTAATAGTGCAAATTCAAAATTGTATGAATCACTTGTGTTTACTAGATTTATCTCAAATTCTGAGAAAATTATTTGGACCAATTCTCTGGTTTCGATTGTTTGATTTATGGTAAGAAAGTAAATTTTGATCTTCTTTCTTGCTTCTATGCAATATACTGTGTATGTGTTCATGTGTATTTAGAAGTTTGTAAACTACAAATTAAGATGGAAATGACAATTTAAACTATTGTGTAAAGATGTTATTTAATACTCTGTCTTTATGTATTTTGTAGTAGCTCCTTGTTTGGTACAAACTACATGTTTTAGCTCTCATGAAACCGACATATCTAAAAGATTAAGAGATTTAAAAGGATTAAAATAGACTAAAACTTGTGTATTTAGGAAAGGGAATATCTGGAAAAATGAACAAATGAACAAATTGTTAGTTTCCTTACATCTACTGTATTTTAGAGCAACTTAATATTTTTCTTGTATTCTACTTTCAGATGGGTACTCTCGACCTCTTGAAGACAATTTTTTTCATTCAGGACAGAGACATGATTGTATGCTAGAATTACAGGAATGGAAGTCCATATATTTTTCAGTTTCAGAATTACTGTGAATGTGGAATATTTTGGCAGTGTTGAAATTTTCAGATATTTTTAGTTATGTAATTTCTTGCCCATGAGCCTAGGATGTTGGCGAAATTAGAAACATGTGACATTCACTGTGTAATCCTGTGTATGAAGGCCAAGGAAGCTTTTGCAGTCAAACCCATTAAAGTTATAATCGGTGAATGAAGCCTAATAAATGTAGTCAGTACTCACTGTTTTCCTTAACCCTTTCAGGACAGGAATTATTTAAAGGCTTAATTGATCACATTTTCTTCTTCAAATTGGCAACAATAATATTTTTTCTTGTAGCGCTACATGGTTCTAATAAGTTGTAATGTCTTTGAAAACAATACACATGGTCACAAATTTTGTCAAAAAGTTTTAATAATTGCCAATTTTGTTTAAAAACAATGATTTTGAACTTCTTAATGTGTTGCAAATTTGAGGATTTTAAAGCTTAATCTCATTTTTTTTAATTCCTGGCATCAAACGCAATCTGATCATGCAACAAAAATGGACAGAGAGTGCACAGAAAATTTTGCTCTTTCTACTCATGCATCTGGTATATTTTTTAGAGCTCTGAATCAAAAGTTATTGAGCCAAACCACAAAATGTGGTCAATTGTCGCGAAAGGGTTAAGAGGTGTAGGGGCCAGTGTTGTGGTCTAGTGGATAAGTCACCGGACTGTGAACCACGAGGTACGGGGTTCAAATCCCTAGCACAGCACTGGTGTCCTTTGGCAAGACATTAATCTACATTTGCCTCACTCGACCCAGGCGAGATAAATGGGTACCTGGCAGGAATTAATTCCTTGAAATGCTAGAACTCCGTAAGAGCAGGGCCGGGTTAGTAATAGTGGAGCGCGAGGAGTGTCAAGTCTGACAGACATACTATACAAGAACCCACCACAGTATTATTATAATTAAGTGAGAATAAAATTATTCTGGGCCTTGAAGGGCATCCTGTCTATCATGGCCATTTGACTGTTTCCTTTTTTGTGGCCTTTGAAGAGAGTTTGCATTCCTGAACTGGCCTAACACTTTGTAAGATAAAAGAAAACACAAATGCATGCAATGGTATGGATTAAGAATAATGATAATAATAGTGAACATTTATACCATGTCCTGTCTGTCAAATTTGACACTCCTGGCACTGAAAAGGAGTGTAAAGAATTGTTTAATGTCTGTAATTGTGGAATGAATGTGGCAACTGCCTCATTTTGAATTTGAAGTATTACTAATAACATTGGATCTATTTAATTAGATCTATGTCCCTAGAGCTTAAATGGTTCATGATTATGTAAAATTTCCTTTAGCAACCTTCTACTCTCCTATGTAAAAGAAAAAAAAATAATAGAATGATAATTTTATCCCCCTTGTTGAACTTTACATGATGGTATACAGGGTCGTAATTATACTTGGACGTTAAAGGGAAATCCAACCTTAACTGCAAGTTGCTTTGAAAGAAAGAGGAAAAATCAGAGAAGCAGATTGGTGAAAGTTTGAACGAAATCAGACAAGCAATAAGAAAGTTATGGATTTTTGAAAGTTGTAATCACTATGCATATGGGAACTTCAAATTGGCCGAATAGGTAATGTCACTGTGAGGTAGCTGTGGACAACTCCCCCATTCGCTCTAACACACAAAATGACTAAAATGTCACTTTTTTTCAAAATGCATTACTCAGTAGTATCTTTTCGTTCATGAGGACCTACATGTATAACAATATGCTATCTCCAATATATTTTGAGTACTGCCTCGAGGGTAAAAGCGCCTCGAAGAAAACCGCAAATTAATGTTATTTTTGTTTACGACAAATGGGAGAGTTGTCCACAAAAATGTCACAATTGACTCACCAAATTGCCAATTTGAGATTCGCATAGATGTAGTGATTTCATTTTTCAAACATCCATAACTTTCTTAGTCCTTGTCCAATTTCTTTCAAACTTTCACCATCCTGTTTTTCTTATTTTTCTGCTTTCACACAAATCATCTTATTACCATGGTTGGATTGCCCTTTAAGTTCAGATTGTAGTTAAATAGATAAGGTCATTGTCTTATTTCTATTCTCTGCAGTGTATGTATGTGATTTGTTCTGTCTAACATATTCATGTACTCCACTATACCAGTGATTTTATGAAAATTTTATTTGTCTACTATTCTCACATATATGTTGTAAAAAGATAAACTATCTGCAATTTCATTGATATACAGTAAAATAAACTTCGAATATTGTCATTGGATTGTTCTTTCTTTGGTGAAACAATCGGTTGGATGTATATGTATGTCAGAAGAAACTATTCATAAGTTCAGAAACAGTATTTTTTTAAAAAGACTTTCAGAGAGTGAGATGATGAAGGTGAATATGAGAGAGAGAGAGACAGACAGACAGACAGACAGACTGACAGACCTACATGTGCACAGTTTTTAAAGATGAATAGACGAGAAGAGAGTTGGTGACAGGCAGAGATGTCAACCATATAATATTTCTGCTTCTCAGAGAGGCTACACATAATGGGGTCCGCTCGCTATTCATAAGAACCGCTATAACATGCGTTATGAATAGCGGTCTTTATGAGTAGTTATGAATAGTGGTCCTTATGAGTAGTTATGAATAGTGGTCCTTATGAATGGATATCCTTATGAATAGCGAGGTAATTTGTTTATGGTTTGCTCGCTATTCAGAAGGACCGTTATTCATACAAACCTGCTATTCATTTAGTCACGCGTTATGGATAGCGGTCCTTATGAATAAGTAGTCCTTATGAATAGTGGTCCTTATGAATAGCGAGGTTACCCCCATGTAATTGCATTATAGAGCTGCAATGTGTTATTAGGAGAATGAACTTGTGGCACTTCTATTATAAGCAGTAAAGATACATGTAAGAAAGACATTTTTCCAAAATACATCACAGCATGTACGTGTATATTGAACAGGTCCCTTTCAATGTAATGTCTTAAACTACATGTATAGTTGGAGCTAGACCACTTCAAATCTCTACCATGACCCTGGCGGTTGAAAAATTCCACCACTGTTCCTCTTCTTCTTCTTCCTCTCGTAATCTTCAAAGTGCAATGCAGCCTACATGCATCTTCTTAAAAATCTCAGAATTCCCAAGTTGAACAAAAACAATCTTCTAAGGTACACATGTAGCTTAGCGAAAACATGATAAAAACGCATATGACAGAATTGCTCAAAATCATAATTTTATTCTATAGAGCCAGAACCCAAATATCCCAGGATGTATATTAAGTATTTAACTCTATGAACTTAAATATTACCTTACACACTGCTTTATGTGAGAAATATATTCCATCAAATAATTATGATAAATGCATGCAGTATACACTATGCCTTCTTCTACATGTATTACCTTGCTCTCTCTCTCTCTCTCTCTCTCTCTCTCTTTCTTTCCTACTCACTCACCTTCTTCCCCTTGCTCTCTCTCTCTCTCTCTCTCTCTCTCCCCTCTCCCCCCCCCCCTCTCTCTCTCTCCCCTCTCTCTCTCTCCCCCCTCTCTCTCTCTCCTCTCTCTCTCCCTCTCTCTCTCCCCCCTCTCTCTCCCTCTCTCTCTCTCTCCCTCTCTCTCTCTCTCTCTCCCTCTCTCTCTCTTTCACACTTTTTCTCTATTGCTCTTTCTCTCTCTCTCACAACACATACACACACACACACACACACTACCATTTCTTTCCCCTCCTTGTAACACAAAAAGCAAAAATTGAAGAATCATTGGAAGTATATTCAATGCTTCTACAGCATTTAATCTTTATTGCTGTTCTTCAAATTACAAAATAACGCATATCAAATATATATTTCTGCATAGAGTAAATGATAGATGACTTCTAACGAGACAAATTTATTGCATGATTTTTTTTTTAATACTGAGGGAAATGATTGCCAGCAGTTAGTTTGGTTTTTTTAAGAAAAGGTAAATAAAAAGTACAGAGGCAAAATGTGGGAATCATTACTTGAAAGGAAAATGCAAAGGAAATATTTCAAATAGATTTCATTTGATGTTTTGTACAGAAATGTGGTAGTGAAGATTTCATCATAGAGGGAGGTACATGTTTACATACAGCAGCATCCAATTATATTGGATGAGCGCTCTTCCTTGAAAAAAGAATCTGTGACTTGAGAAAAGATTATACTTCTGCAACTACAGGGTTACTTAAATATTAGAGAATGTTCCATTTGTGGTTTGTCTATAGTCATCTTATACAAAAATAGAAAAGTGAAACATACCTAAATCTTGACAATTATACTGCCATCAAAACAAGAAAACATCGACTGGGTAGATTTAGTCAGCCTACCAAATCTGATACAAGTTCACAAGAAAAAAATCTACAAAGGCTTTTGATTTGTAAATCAAAGGATCTTGAGATCCAGAAAGTCCCTTAGAGCTAGTCAGGTAGTGGTTCCGTCAATCATATATCTCTTGAGAGATAACTTAATGGTGGTGATCGATGTATTCCTGGCGCTCGTGTTGGCGTCGGAGCATGGTCTGGCTGAAGCGGTTGAGACGAGACTTGGCGTTGGCACCGTACTGCGGGACGATGCAGGATCCAGTGCTGTTCATTTGGTGGAACCTCTCAGGGAGCCAGCTCTCTCCGGTCCAGACTGACTCACAGGTCTTAGTGACATTGACAGTATCCATCTGGACAGGGACCTCAGGGTCTACCTCGGGGTTGATCTGGGAAAGGACACCTGGGCTGTAGAAACAAGTCATTCAGAGTAAGAATGATTATTTCAGCCCCATGCATATACCATCCATGATCGCAATCACTATCGGATACAAAACTCTTCTAGGCAATACCTCATTGCCTGTTCAGTGAAATATGCAAACATAACAAAGACTTTTTTAATCCCCAAAAAGTCTTAAAAATTGCACTAGATTAACTTCTTCCAAGTAATTTCAGAAATTACTCAACATTCTACTCTTGGAGACTAATTTTGCAAGTCATTCTTGGTAGATGTCACAAATTTTCTTTCCACTCTTCTTTTTATATATGCTTTGTATATATTCAGTTATTTATTAAAATAATAAATGATACATGTAAAGTTTTTAAATGTTCTCTGAGTCAGTTCAATACATTCCTAATGAATTGCAAACTGCAGAAGGAGGTGAAAGATAATCATTATACTTACACTGGATTCTCAACAACAACGGTTCGGACATGCTCCACGATTACAGAGTGGTTTCCCAGCTCAAAGTTCTTGTTCAGGGTGTGGTCGTAGAAGTAGGAGTTGTTTCCTAAGTGCAAAGTGGTTTAAGGAGCAAATTTAAAACACACTGGCAATACTATAATTCTATTGCATTCTGGTCTAGATCATTCGATGTCTTCAGTTACATGTGTAGGGTAGGAAGATATATCAGATAATGGCTTAAGCAGAGTAAAGACAAAATATTTGAAGTGTCTATACTGAGAATCACAACAGCTCAATAGTGAATAGACACAGCATGCAGCTATATGATTCAAATGGAAAGGCCATCTTTAAATTACAAGCTCTTGTAAGGTTGACCAATACATGTTTGCAATAAAGCAGAAGTACATATATTTGAAGATTATGAACCCTTTCTACATTTGGCTACATTAAAATCAAATTATAATTATAAAGATTACACTCAAGTTTCATTATAAAATGACAACTTAAAAATATCCTCTTTTGAGTGACTCTTTACATGTTTAGGACATGGATGGCTATAAAAACATGCCAAAATCCTATAAACGAGCATGACAAGCTTTGCAAACCTACCCCAGATAGGGACTTGTCGGTAGATGTCTTGTTCTCCTGTAAGGGTGTACTTGTTGGAGATGTTAGTCCACATGTAGTCCTCAGTGAAGGAAGTGTTGTATTCAATCATCTCCTCACATGGCATGCACTCACAAGCAATGGCAGTCACGACGGGTTTCAGGTAGCCGAAGCCATTGTCACATTGGAAGTCGGCCATCTTGCGTACAAATTTGCTTGGGCGGCTGCAAAAGAGAGAAGATGTTTTTATAAAAGAACTCACAGAACCTGGAGTCTCGTTGAGTAAGACTTTATTTCATCCACTTCACTGTTCAAATTACTTTCTGTACAACGAAAAAAGTGAACAGAATCTTTGTAACCACTTTTGCTCTTTTTTCCCATGCATACATGCAATATTCTGTTTTTTTTAGCATTCTGAACAAACCATGGTATAATTTGTGGTATCTAATCTGCTATTCGGCCAGCTGACCATAAATCATGAACTCTTAACTGAAACCAACCTGTACCATCTTCCCTTCATATCCCCCTTGCTCCATCATACCCTATTCCACCTTATTTCACAAGGGACCTATCAATCAAATGGCCATAACTCCAGTATTTTCAACCCTCATGATCAGCTGAAGGAAAACAAGAGGTATACATATAATTACACTCTGAAATCTATATATCCCCTGATGAAACATCTATACTGAATATCCTTTTCTATCATGCCCTATAACCCTTCCCCCTTCCCTCAGCAACTTCTCAAAAAACCTTGCAAATCATGAGTCAAGAAATTTGCACTCGGGTGGCAGGCAGCAGAGGGATAGGCAAATAGGTCCATTTTTGACACCCCAAACTCTATAGCCTATTAAAACCCAATAACTGAACATCCTGAACATGCATCCACTATACCCCGTTCCATCCCAAAGAACTCGTCAAGTAACCTTTCAAATAAGTGGCCATGAGCCGAGTAATTGAACTCTGGTGGCAGCGGTGGGATTCACCCAAGAGTTACATGTAATGTGTTCCTCTATCCCCTGTTGAAATCTCCCAATTGCATACCTTTCCAATCTTTCATTAAGTGGCCATAAGCTATTTAGTAATTTGAAATCCGGTGTCAATGGTGACATATGGTAACATAACCAAAGACATATGATAAACTCTCTGAACTCTATCTCTGATTGAAACTCCCGATCTGCATACCCTTCTCTGGTAACATCAGTGTGATAATCAAAGAGATTACTTGTGAAATCTAATCCTGTTGGAACTACCTACCTGCACATCTTGATCATCTTGTACTGCTTGGGTCCGAAGCGACCCACACTGATCTTCTTCATCCTCGGTGTGCCGACGCAGGTCACGTCCTTCACGACGGCCTGGCAGGTATCGTTGCGCTGCTTGACGATGTTGGTGTAGGTCTCACCGTAGCAGATGCCAGTCTGATCCTTGAACCAGTCGTCTATAAATGAAAAGTTGAAATAACGGTATGGTCAGGCTTTAGATGCATTTTAGAAAGCAAACAGATGGGTCATTGCTGACACAAGCCCATCTCCTTATGAAAAGCTTCAGTGTTGCAATATTATGTTTCATTACAAACAAGACTAGGAGCTTTAAATACTTGAGAAGACTCATCGACTGACAACTATTTCTGCTTAGTCAGAGTGAAGGACTACGTGTTTACAGAAGGGAGGCTGATTGTAACAGCTCTTAGACCTAGAAAAGGAATATAGGTCCTTCTACAGGGAAGGCCAATTACGCGTATATCGGGGTTTACAGATGACTGATCATATCAAGAGTTTAATCTTTGACCGAAAATAAGTACAGGTCCTTACATGAAGAAGCCTTGATGATAGCCTCCATGGAGCGGAGTGGCTTGGGTCCAAGGAAGGGCTGGTAGGATTGGTTGAGTGGGGAAATGGGGAGGAGCATGTCGTAGTCCTTGCCCATGACAGTGCCTTCTCCAAAGAGAGCTGGGAAGGCTGCAGAGTGGTGGGCATTCATCAAGGCTTTGGTGATGTTCCAGCGCCAGCTTCCTGTAAACAACAATAACAATAATGATCATAATAACAAATTAAACAACATCAATAATAACAATAATAAAAACGATTTTGTGGAAAGCACTTTTTCTGAGGATAATAGCACTAAATACTATTCCTATCCTGGCTTGAACCAAGCTTCTTCCATGATAAAAACTAAACATTCAAGGTATTCCTTCCGTTAAGGTACCCAAGTTTTAGTTTTAGTTTTAGATTTTTTGTCCCTATGTGGCTGAGATACAATGGGTGAGGTGTGGTATCCCTCCTGTCCATGATATCTTCATAAAACCCTGCCCTTTCGCAGTTTAAGATTTTAGGCATCGAAAACTGCCCTCCCACTTTCAAATCACCCCCCCCCCCCAACAAAGGGTTGAACCCTAGACCTACCTGAGGTGTTGTTGTTGTAAGAGGTCACAAGGACAGGGTTCATCACCTCGCCAAAGTTGCAGACCTTGGCAATATCGAGGTTGACATCGATCTCGACCACCTGGCCGTTGGGACAGAGGAGGCGGAGGTCATTGTAGGTGAAGCCCACCCTGGAGAGGAGGTCCTGGTCACGGAGGGTCTGCTCATCAAAGAAGGCCATGTCAGCGACACCGCTCTTGAGGCATCGAAGACTGCCCTCATAGCCCTTGAAGTTGAGTGGGAGGTTGGAGTTGCAAGTCTTGGTGATATCTGTCTGGTGCTTCTGTTGGGGTGAATGAATACAAAGTTCAAGTCAAAATACTATTGTTAAATGTCCTAAAAGAGAAGTTTACATTTTTTGTGTTTTTTAGATTTTCTTTTTTAGTGTGTTTCAAAAACATACAGAAAAAAAGGCATTATTTTCCTAAAAATTTAACATTCTAATGGTTTTCTCATGTCCGAAAAATAAATATATATAAACAATACATTTTCTGTGCTTTGATAATTTACTCTCTTATATAGAACGCAGCAAATCATATGACATACATGAACATAAACAGGAAATTCAATGTAGTTTGATTTCATCTGCAGTACAGAATATAGTGTGGTTAAAAGAATGGTTTGTTTGAAAATATGCATCAAAATCTTCACATAGGTATTATTCTAAAAAAAGAAAATGGGAGTTTCTCTTTTGCAGCTTTATGCAATACACAGTCTTACGATTTAATTTTAGATACATGTAGAGATCGGTTTGTTGGAAGATCATCCATCAGTGAAAGAAAAATATCAGTGTTGCCAATTTGACAAGGAAAATCTGAATAATTGACATAGGAATTTTTCTTACCTTGACAAGTTCAAGGTAGGTATTGATCTTTGGCGAGAGCCAGAGAGGGTTGGTGTAGCGGTTGAACTCACGCTCACGGAGCTCAACGTTATCGAAGGGCTCAACAAAGGTCTGGGAGAGACGGGGGAAGTAGGTCTCAACATAGCTCTGTCATTCAGTATGTGATGAAGAGGGCATCATAAAGAAGAAGAGATAGAATGAGAGAATAAAGGAATCATTCAAGTAATAAAATTTCAATACATATATATATCCATTTACCATCTGACTGAAACAGACTATTGAACTAAAGCATTGGCCATTTTTTTAATCAAAATGAACACTTAATCTCTGAGGAGTTCATCAAAGTAAAGAGCTCATCCAAATGGAGTGCAAATGGAGTCCACATAAAGTCAAATAAACAACATCCAAGCACAATAAGAATACAAAACAGCACATCCTGATGTTTAAAACAGTATTCTTGTCTGTGCATACTGTCACTATGCATCAAAAAGAAATGGCAGAATAACACTTCCGAATTGTCCATTTTCAGACAGCATCCCACTGCTGCCACTGAAAATGTTCTAATAAGTACATGTAGCTGCATTCCCTGTGTATGGAGCAAGCTGTTGGTCTTCACCCTCATTACTGGAACTACATGTACCAGACTCATGAACTGAATACATCAAGGCTGCTCTTAGAGCGTGTCTTGGTACTGATGACAGGATACTCTTCCATTCAAACCTGCATTATTGCATGCCTACTAACATCCTGTAAAAAAAGGCTGCACCATTAACACTTTCATATCTTACCATGATGGCAGGGTGTTTCAGGACAGTAGTGATTTCTTCATCCTTGAAATCAGTAAGGAAGGGGATGGCCTTGACGTGAGAGATGATCTCCTCAAGGGTACTGATCTTATCGCTACGGAGCTCCAGGAGCTTGCTGAAGATATCAGTCATCAGATGACCCTGGAATGTGCTGAAAATAGGCAAAAAAGACTTTCCCCTAAAATTTATATCACATTCGGTTTTATGGAGAGATGAATTTATCACATTATCTTAACTCTACAAGTTCTTTGAGGAGGTACATCTTACCGGTAGAGTTAATTAGTTCAAATTTTCTGATTAAACGTTGTCACAAGATTCACATAATGGGTATTCTTCCCAACAGTTATGATTGCTATGATCACCATGATCACTATGATTACTTTCAAATCAAAACTAAAAGCATATCTTTTCATTTAAGTATTCACCATAGTTATAAGCACATCAGGAGCTCTTGCAGCGCAGTAGAATATATATACATAGTTTCTGCACTTTATAAATCATTATTATTATTATTATTATTATTATTAAGAAAAAAACACACTTTTGGTTACACAAATGACCATACAGAGATAGGGTCACAAATGTCTAAATGTAATATGCAAAATCTTTTGTATTTCCATGCACATTTATCTTAGTGACGTCAGGTCTAAATTGTCATGGTTGTATTACAAGCACACTACATGTATCTTCTGTAAGAACCATTCTTTAAAGGTTGTCAAAAATTTTAAAACCCAGGTTTATTGGAAAGTTAACCAGTTTGGGAAAAAATGGGAATAATACACCACTAAAGTGTGCAGAGGGAGAGTCAGGCAGTCAAAGTGGAAGGAAGGAAGGAAAGACATACTCCTGGACGAAGTTGCCAAATGGAAGATCTCGGCTCTGGACCCTGCTCCGGCGAGCATCACGCATTTTGTTGACCTTCTCAATCTTCTCCGAGAGTGTGGTGATTCCCTCAAAGCTTGGGAAGGAATTGCTCAGGCTAGTCAAGAAATGGAAATAGAAATATCAATGTGACTGGCATAGGTATCATCATTTATTTTTTAGAATTACATTTACTTTTCTCTCAGTGAAAGATTTGTTCTTTTCTGGATAAAAGCAAAACAATAGATTGAAACAAATACATGTGTGTGATATATCGGCAAAGGAAAAAAAAAAGCAGGTCAAATAAGTTGCAAAAACCTCTCCATGTATCGAGTAATACAATAACCTCATTTGTCCGTTATTGCAATGGATCAAAGGAAATAAACACACATGACATTTCAGAGACTCAATGTAAACGAAGATTGCCAAAAGATAATTTATTCGAAACTAAAATTGAACAGGATTCAAACGGCCGGCTTTACAGAACCAATGTGATGAAACAATGCACCGCCCTCGTGGTGCTCGGACACATGGTCTGGCGACAACTGCTCTGGACAACTTTTCGTCGAAGATGTAGGGTTAGGGTTAGGGTTAGGGTTGCAATTGGGTTAAAATTATTTAAGAGCTAAATTGATCACATTTTGTTCTTCAAATTGGCAATAATAATATTTTTCTTTTAGTGCTACATGGTTCTAATAAGATATAATGTATTTGAAAACAATATACATGGTTAGGAACTTTGCCGAAAAGTTGACAAAATTGCCAATTTCGATTAAAAAAAATGATGATTTTAAACCTCTCAATATGTTGCCAATTTAAGGATTTTAAAGCTTATTTTCCTTTTTAAAATTCCTGGCATCAAATGCAATATGATCATGCAACAAAAATGGATGCAGTATGTGCAGAAATGTTTGCTCTTTCTACTCATATGTCTGGTATATTTTTTAAAGCTCTGAATCAAAAGTTAATGAGCCAAACCACAAAATGTGGTCAATTGTCTCGAAAGGGTTAAATAAAGAATTCTGTTAGTGGAGGACACTGACCGCGGAGGAAGTGGCGCCGGAGTGTGTGTCGTACACCCTCCCTTACATCCAGGATCAAGTGAATGTCTTACCGGTCACGGATCATCTTCATCTTCTCTCTGCCCTGAGGTCCCATGTTGTCCTGCAGACCCTTAACAAGGTCTGAGATACCCTCGACGCCAACCAGGTCATCAAGCAACTCAACGTTCATTGGGGTGGAGCGGTCCCTGTTGAAGATGTAGGAGGTCAGGTTCTGCCTCTGGAGTTCGAGGAGCTTCTTGAGGTCCAAGCTGGCGGATGGGATACGAGATTGAAAGACATTTAAAAAGTAATCAGGTTTGATCTCAATGAAATGAATTCAGAAGTCAGAAAACTGCTCTCTCTCTCTCTATCTCTCACTCTCTTGCACACACACTTTCTCTTATTCTTCTTATTTCTCAGTGACATCCCCCTTACTTCTTGAAATTAATCTTTATTTCACTGACAATAATCACCAGTCTTTCTATCTTGCTTTCTCATGAATTTTTCTTCCATTCATCTCTTTTCTCTCTCTCTCTCTCTCTCTCCCCCTCCCCCTCTCTCTCTCTCTCTCCTTCCCCCTCTCCCTCTCTTTCTCACTCTCTCTCTCTCTATCTCTTTCTCCCTCTCCCATCTCCTCTCTCTCTCTCTCCCCCTCTCTCTGTCTGTCTGTCTCTCTCTCTCTCTCTATCATATCCTCCAAATCCCCATCTTACCCATGTGAGACCTTCCTGTTATAAGTGAGGAAGTTCCACGTGGCCGGTGTGTTCCATAGCAGCCATTCCTGACCAGTGAAGTTATACATATTGAGGGAGGAGAATCCCCAGTTCATCTCATGACCGAGGAGAAGATCAGAGTCATAGCGGAAGGTCTCGGGTTCGATTTCTGACAAAGAAAACACAATTCAGCAATTTTAATGGAGACCAATCACCGATTCTTTGCTCTGTATGTTTGGAGGAGTTTTGGATATTACTTCTTTAAAAATAAAAAGATAATGCAGCTTTATACATATCAAAATTCCATTCTAAGTATTTAAAGGGGGTACCCAATGCTGAAACAATGTTAGTTCATTTAAAAGATCATGATTTTATTAGCAGAAAATCATCTGCCTTAAGTTTTTTTTAAATTCGTGTTGCCAGAAAAATCCCCGAAATATGGTAAGACTTCAGGATATTTTGGCCCCTCAGCTGTGTCCCAATTTCAGCTAGGTAACCACAATGACGTCAAAGTGGTTACCCAGGTTCGCGTATTGCAGATGTGTTGCGCGCTAGACTGTACAAAATGCATTACACCTTGCGCGCATTTTGCTATAATTGCACGACAAGGTAACCACTTTGACGTCATTGTGGTTACCTAGCTGAAATTGGGACACAGCTGAGGGGCCAAAATATCTGGCAACACAAATTTTAAAATTTTTTTAAGGCAGATGATTTTCTTCTAATAAAATCATGATCTTTTAAATGAACTAACATTGTTTCAGCAATGGGTACCCCCTTTAAGAGTCAAAGAAACATGTGAATAGACTAGACGATCCACTTTCATATAATTTGGTGCATTTTGATGTTAACTCTGGATTTGCTTTTGTCAGGCATTCATCGAAAGTGAGTTCTTCCTATCTATTTTTAAAACTTTTAACCACTTGAATGTCATATAGAGTTTTCGGGGTGATGATCTCATATCACCACAATCTATTACCCCGTTGGATACATGTAGCCTCTGTTGACTGATTCCAAGACTGATCCAATACGTGGGATAGTGCCACTTTTAAAAATATAACTACATGACTTAGCAATATAGAAATCGTTATTTGGGGAAACAGTCCCCTTCCACCTTTACGGTTCCATCAAGTTTACAAGTTTTCTTTTACCTGGTATGCATGTGGCCTGGAAGTATCTGTTGACGGACTCAAAGACTGATCCGATACGAGGGATGGTGCCATTGGCTAGGAGGTAACCAATGGGGTTGCTGAAGGCTGAGAACTGAAATTTGAAAATGTCACAAGCATAAATAATGATACTTTAATCACCAATCAAGTGTTTGTAAGTGCATCATTCTAAATGATGCTTTTTATGTAATGATATAGAGGGAAATTTCTGCAATTACTGAATCTTGGGACAGACTTAACAAACCTGAGACATGCTCTGCTCTTTTAGAAGTTCATCAGTACATGTAGGAAAAACAGATTCAGCTGACTGGCTTTGGTAATTCATTCTCTTGAATTTTTCTTTCGTACATGCACATGTATGACATTCTCTTCCATGTAGTTCATTTTGCTCTTGGCTTTAGGAAAAGCTACCACAGGGTTACTGTCTAAAAATTGCATAGTAAGACAAATACAGAAAATGATTATCTCTAGGTTTAAAGTTCATTGCAATCCATTGCATTACTCCTGCAACACATGCAGCAAGTGAAGGATCAGGTGCGAGTTATGAGTCTACTGTCAGCCTCCTCGGCAGGGCAGTTATTGTCCATTTTGCTCATAAACTTCACTTCCATAGAATGTAAAACAAGATACAAAAGACACCTGGGTCTCGTCTTACACGGTTGTGATCGATTCAAATTGATCGCAACTCTGTAGTAAAGAGATAGGAGTTTGTAAGTTTTGCCATTGATTGGAAGACTTGCGATCAATTTGGATTAATCACAACTCTTTATAAGAAAGGGTCAAACAGAGGTGGTAGCTACAAGGGACCTCTTTCGGCCTTTTCTTCCAACTTACATTCTTGAGGCCAGCAGAGCAGATCTTCAGCTTCCAGAGGTCCGTGATGTACTTGGGTTGTCCTTCGGGGACATTGAGCAGCTCTGGGAACTTGCTGAGTGATGACCTCTTGATGACAGCCAGGGACCTGGTGAAAGTGTGGTTCATGGTTACGCTGTCCTGGGATTACCAAGAAATAAAGAAGGAAGAAAAAAAAACATTGCAGATACAACTTTTCCACCAAGGATCAAACAATATCCACATTTTTCTTTCTCTTTACTGAAGCATGGACTGCCATCTTTTTTTAAAGAACAATTTGCATGAGATGATCGAGTGTCTGATATACTGATAACACTTATTTTCAATCTGTTCTACTCTGTTCTAGGAAAACTAAGCAACAACAGAAAACATATTAGTTCCAACTTTTCCATTTCAATGGAGAGTGTGCCCAGCAATTTGATGAATCAATAACGATCAGCATTGTCATATATGTGACCGAGGCATAAGGTCAAAAGAAAGCCTGGTGCAAACATCTTGGCCCCGTTTCATAAAACGTGTTATCAATAACAACTGCCTCATTTGTTGTCATAAAACGTGTTATCAATAACTGCCTCATTTGTTGTCATAAAACGTGTTATCAATAACAACTGCCTCATTTGTTGTCATAAAACTTGTTATCAATAACAACTGCCTTATTTCTACAACAAATTCACTCTTAGCCAATCAGATTCAAGGACATCAGTAGCTTATAACAATTACTGTAACTTGTTATTGATAATAAGTTTTATGAAACGGGGCACTGAGCAGTAAACACTTACATTGCGGTGGACAGACATGAGAGGATCAAGCAAGAACTCCTTGCCAGCGATGAAGGTCTCCACTGGGTCGGCCTTGAAGAGATCAGCAGTGTTGTTGTGGACAGCCTGCATGCATTCCATGCTGGAGTTTGCCAGGACACAGCCCCAGGCAACATTCTTGACCTGTGGAACAAAACGGGATGGAGGGTGTGAAAACTAACAGGGTGCATCCATCTATCACCAAAGACTTAAAATCCTATTTGGCATCTTGGAACACTCTTTGTCTTTACCTTTATGGCCCAAGTTACAACAAATAATGTTACAAAATGCATAGTGTTACCACTGTTCCATTTTACATGAATTTTGCTTTCTTAAATGTTTATGCATGACCACTAAAAGTTGGATTTTGGAACCAATAAGAAAAGGGTGCCTGGGTGCCGTGGAACCCTTCAAATCCTCATAGGCCAACGTGAAGTCTTATAGAAACTACTGTTATAAATGTTTCAATGTTATTGTTTCATTCAATATAAACAGGCCTGTGAGTGGGGTTTCAAAAAAAGAGCGGAAAAAAGCTGAAACTAGTTTACCTGATCCATTTAGGTCTACTCGTCTTCCGCTTCATATCAGACGTAATGCAGATTGAATGGCCGCCCGCAGGCAGCCCGCCCTACAAATGCGGTGGTGTGGTCCTCAGTTCTCCGGTACGGTATAGGAATGCAAGCGCAAGCAGAATGAACTTCACAATACATCGCGCGCGAAGGCAAAACACATACAGTACATACATGTACACAACGGTACGTTGTTTTCCATATTGGTCGCAAGAAAGTTAGACTCCGCTCGCGCTCGCAGCCGTTTAGCTAGATTACGTTTCCAGCCATTTAAAACCATTGAAATAATGGTTGCCAATAAAATAGTGGGAATAGCACACAGGAAAAGAGCAGAAATTGAAATCGGCAAGAATAATGAAAAAAGCGGAGGTCTCACAGGCCTGTATAAAGTTTAATCACCTGTGAATGACCAAATTAATTTCCTGTCTGAGAAACACTTCTTTTCATGCCATTCTTTTCTTTAGTGACAATAAATTTGAAAAAAATACTTGCAGACCTCTTGCATGGTACCTACCAAGTTCAAGCTATACACCTATAGGATCTACTATACATTAATGTTAAAGCTTTACCTATATAACAGACCTACATGTATGCCTATCAAGGTAAAGCTTTACCTGTGGGATGTTCTCAGCGATACCCTTAAAACGACGGCAGCCTTCGTATTCAGTGACGTTGGTAACGCAGATCTTGGCACGGGGCTTGGGTGTCAGTTTAGAGCAGGTGCTGTGGGCAGCGTAGACGCTGCCTGCGAAGACCTTGTCGTCGTCGATGATCTGCATGGTGTTGGACTCTTCCAAGAAGATGAGGTTCTTGTTGAGACGCTTGCCGGTCCTTCTGCACTTGTCACAGTCATAGACGGATGAGTCGAAGATGTTGAAGGTGGTGGTGGGGTCAGTGTTGCCATAGCGCTAGAGAGATAGAGAAGCAATTTAAAGTGGGTTACAAAGAATTTCATTAATCACTTGACAAATTTTTATGAAAATAATTCTATGTATTAAAATTTCTTTCTTTGTCCAAAATGTAATTGTTCACTACCAGAATTTGTAATGACATTCACAAAGTGGGAGCAACGTGGTACATATGGAGAGAGGTCCTGGGTTCGATCCTTGCTCTGTGCTTACATCCTTGGACAAGATGTTTGCCCACATTTTTGTCCTTCTCAACCCAGGTGTACTAAACGGGTACCTGGCAATGCAGGGGTAGTCATAATTCAATGATCCTGAGGAAAAGCAGTCTCGAAACTGACGAGGTTACCCTGGGTAAATAACAAGCCATATTTCCATCGTCATACCTGCATCATCCTTGTGACAAGGAGCTTCATATCAGTCTCCTTCTGTTGGGTGTTATTCCTGCTGATGAAGATGGCGGGGCGAGCAGTGTGGCCAACATGACATGTGACATCATCAAAGATTTCATCCTCGAGAGGCCTGCTCTCATCATGGCACACAACGTTGTAATTGTCCCTCACTGAAAGTAAGGAAATTTGAATTTGTTTACTTTTTTAAATTTTAAGTGTTTATATAAAATTAGCAAGTAAGCATGGATAATTCTATAATGCAGTTGGTTGGGTGGTAGTTACAAGTACATTTACCGAGTATGTGAAGGAAATGTGTGAAGTACAGCTTTAGCAGAACAACCTTAGGGCATAACTAAGCATTTTCTTATGTTGACTTGGTTCACATGTATTTCACTTCAATATCTTTATGCCTAGAAGAGCTTTAAAAAAAATGGACATACATGTAATTCCAAAACACAATATAAAAAATTTACACCTCTATGGCCAGCCAGTCTCCTTATGAGGATGAAGCCTTAGGCCCGTATTCAGTTCACTACTTAAGAATGAAATACAAATAGTTTACTTAGTTTTCGGCCGAGATAAAATACCTAAGCAATTTTTGTATTCGATTGAATCATTTGGCTAAGTATTTTACCCTAAGTCTAAGACAGCTCCCTAGCTGACTTAAACCAATTACTTGATTGGCAGGTATGTGGCTTTCATACATACACAGCGCAGTATAAGTTGCGCACAAGCAAATCATATACGTGCACATCTACTGTGACGCATCTATTGCGCATGTTTTTGGACAGCATATCTGACGTCACAATGGATATCAGTAAGTATTTTGCTTTAAAGTCGGCTTGCTAAAGTAAAGTGCTTAAATTTGATCTGAATACGAGTTAAGCCAGTCTACTTAGCCAATCCAAATGCTAAATAAAACGCTAACTTAATGCTTTTTGATTTGAATACTGCCCCAGGCTTATATCTCAAAGAGATTTGAAGGAGGAAATCAGTTTAAAGGGCAATCCAACCTTGGAAATAAGATGATTTGTATGAAAGCAGAAAAATAAGAAAAACAGGATGGTGAAAGTTTGAAAGAAATCGGACAAGGAATAAGAAAGTTATGGATGTTTGAAAAATGAGATCACTTCATCTATGCAAATCTCAAATTGGCAATTTGGTGAGTCAATTGTGACATTTTTGTGGACAACTCTCCCATTTGTCGTACACAAAAATATCATTAATTTGCGGTTTTCTTCGAGGCGCTTTTACCCTCGGGGCAGTACTCAAAATATATTGGAGATAGCATATTGTTATAGGTCCTCATGAACGAAAAGATCCCACTGAGAAATGCATTTTGAAAAAAAGTGACATTTTGGTCATTTTATGTGTTAGAGCGAATGGGGGAGTTGTCCACAGCTACATCACAGTGACATTACCTATTCCGCCAATTTGAAATTCCCATATGCATAGTGATTACAACTTTCAAAAATTCATAACTTTCTTATTGCTTGTCCGATTTCGTTCAAACTTTCACCAATCTGCTTCTCTGATTTTTCCTCTTTCTTTCAAAGTAACTTGCTATTAAGGTTGGATTTCCCTTTAAGCCCAAGGGGTAGGTGGCTACAGCCCCTGGTTATCAGTATTTCAAAAGCTCCTGCTCTGGACAACTTTCAACCATATTGATGCAGCCCCACAAGCAGTTATGTTTCATCCTCTTTTTGCTCTTTGACTCTCTTTTTTTATAATATTGATGGTTAAAGCTCATAGACAGTCTTGGTACAAAAATCATACTGGCAAGAAACTTTTCTAACATAGTCACATACTATTCTCCTTTTATCATAAGACACATGTACGAGATTATTTAACATTCCATTCACGATTTTGAACATTTTAGTGTAAATATCTGTAAGAAACGCTTGGTAACGGCTTTTCACTGCCCCACGCTAAGACCACGTCCACCCGAAGGTTCCCCGCACAATAAACCCAGCGCTTCGCGATATATATACACACAGCAATCCTCATGTGAGTAGTGTGTGTGGCCGTTGTTTGAATTTACATCCCCTCTTTTTTGGGGCCAGGGATTTTTATTACTTTTCACCTCTCATTCGATAAATATTTCACTTGAGGAGGAAAAAACTTCACAGCATCTTAGTTATGTTAGTACCCTGCTATTTATTAAGTAAAATCAAAGAAATCTCATGAAAAGTTTTTGAGGGCTTCCCCAAACTATCTGTTACCTTTAAAATCACATCCACCAAGCCAGGTTTTGACTTCTTCCTTGTATTCAAAGTTATTTGATTCTAAAAATGTCACTTTATATTATATATGTCCATAAAAACGATGGAAGAAAATAAATGTTAATTTGAATTGAATTGAAAAGAGAAATATAGCCTGAGTACTTTATTTTAACAAATAGCCAACAAAGAACATACTGTCAAACCAGAAACTTTCACGACTTAAAACTTTCGCGAATTGTTAATGACAGCCAATTTTGCAGTAAGAAACTTTCACGAATTGCAATAACTTTATGTAATTGTTCCAATTGTTGATTTAATACTTTCATGGCATGGAACTTTTGCGAACCTTGAGTACTCGCCAAAGTCGCGAAAGTTTCATGCACACAAAAATTTCTGGTTTTACAGTATAGAGTCCCTACATATTTTTGCCTTCATCACTTTCTACTGTGAAAAAAGGAATAAATGATTATGTTACTCTCTATCATTACAGTGTACCAATCACCTGAAAAAATAATTTGTGTACGGCTAGAAAGTATAAAATCAACCTCAAAGAACTTTGTCTGGTATTCTATAGGTCAACAGTTAATGAGTATGAAGGAAATAGAGGATAACATGAAAATGCTCGCGCGGAACCGAACTCTGAGTTTGGTTCCGCGCGAGACTTTAACTTGGCGAGCACGTATGGGTGCGTCGAGTAGTCTACTCACGAGTCACTTTTACGCTTATAGAGAGTGTAATTAAAATTGCAATATCTCTTTATAGAATTAATATTTGAAGCCCATATTTTGAATATAGTATAACGACATGAAACCTCCAACATACAGAGCAAAATTATTTTTGGTGATTGGTACCCTTTAACCCGTTGACTCCTGGGGAGCATTTCATCAAGGGTTTTGTCAGTGATTTTTACCGACAAATTTGCTCTCAGCCAATCAGATGCAAGGATTTCAGCAGCTTATAACAGTTGTCGGTAAAAATCACTGACAAAACACTTGATGAAACGCTCCCCTGAATTATCTCATAAGTTTAATACAGGAACCACCTTGGCTCCAGTAGGCAGTGGCTTAACCATGCAATGACAAGAATTATTTAAGGGCTATATTGATCACATTTAGTTCTTCAAATTGGCAACAATGATATTTTTCTTTTAGTGCTACATGGTTCTAATGAGGTGTAATGTCTTTGAAAACAATATACATGGTTGGAATTTTGTCAAAAAATTGAAAAAATTGCCAATTTAGATAAAAAACAATGATTTCGAACCTCTCAATGTGTTGCCAGTTTAAGGATTTTAAAGCTTATTTCAGTTCTTAAAATTCCTGGCATCAAACGCAATATGGTCATGTAACAAAAATGGACATAGGGTGTGCAGAAATTTTTGCTCTTTCTACTCATACATCTGGTATATTTTTTAGAGCTCTGATTCAAAAGTTATTGAGCCAAACCACAAAATGTGGTCAATTGTCTTGAAAGGGTTAACCATGCAATTTACCCACCAGTTGCATCACTCAGGATCTTCCTGATGACCTTGTGGTCGACAAAGGTAACCTGTCCCTTGCCCGAGTCGAGGCACTTGAGGGCGCCCTTGATGCCGGAGTATTCGTATTGCTGATCTTGGCACAGTGAGACTAGTCTGCGTGGGTAGGTACCATTCTTGTTGTACGTCTTGTTCAGGGCACCTTCAAGAAAAGAGAAGATGAAGGTCATTTTATATATATATATATGTGTGTGTGTGTGTGTGTGTGTGTGTGTATTTTGTACCTCTCCTTTAAAAATGAAACTCCCCTATATCATTCACAATTCTGACAAAGAGACCGTTTTCTTCATGTAATTAAATTCTTTGCATGCTTATTGCCTTCTGTCAACCAAATGTCTTGAAATTTCATCCAACTATTTTCAAATTACTGGTTTTCTTTTGACTAGAAGAGGCTAACCCCTATGCTCACCTGGTACACAGCTCTCCTGGACAAAGTCAGCAAAGCTCTCAACATAGTTGCCGGTGACGGGGATGACGCCATCTTTGATAAGATGGCAGACAGGGTCAGCAAAGCTGGCAGGCATGTCGATACCAGCATGGCATGTAGTCTTGTCACGGAGGTCAGAGAATGTGTTGGGGTTGGCGAGACGAGAAGACTTGAGGGCAAAGGTCACGTTCTGGTAATGCTTCAGAAGCTGGATCTATAATTCAGAGAAAATTGAGAAAATGAGAAAAAGTCTTAAGTCCGTATGCTACTAAAAATCAATATCTGACACTAGATTTAATCATTCTAAATCTAGTGTAACAAAACAATTTACTCTAAAATCTATTAAAGTTTACACTGCTAAGATTAACTTGCCTTTAAATAAATTAAGCTCATAACCAGCAGTTGATTTAAAATGTTTCCATAGGAACTGATATTGATTTATCATCATTTACAGAATAAATTATTACTATGATTGTCTGAACACTCCTCCCCAATATTATTGAAGAATAACAAAGCGAGAGCAATTCATATCTCAATTTATTCATTGATAACATCTGACAGATATTAAAACCAAATAAATCTTGTTCCTCCAACAACCTATCCCTATCCTTATAATCACTAACCATTATAATCACTAACCATTATAACCATTTTTCAACCCTGGCAAATTGGCAACACACAACGACAAGACATATAACTCACCTCTGGTTGTTCATCAGTAATGGCGGTCTCGTAAGCAATAGGTTTCAGGTTGAATGTGGTGTTGGCAGTGAAGACTTCTCCTTCACGGGTGGTCATGATGTCTGCCCAACCTTGCTCAATCCTAGAAAAAAATCAATCAAATTTACATATCTTGAAAAATTTGATACTTATAATTTCTGATCCTAGTGTATTTCATGTGAGACGGCAGTGCATTCAGGTTTTAGTGATTTAATCTGCCTGCCTCATTCCTTGCAACTTGTCAGTTCACTTCTCGTATGATATACATGTAGGGTGTTCTTTCTCTGTATTTCTTGTACTTATTTGTAATTTTGTTTGCTCCCATATAATAGTAACAATTATCGAAACAAATCAATGCAATCACAATATACCAAGCTCAATCCTCATGAAGTAAGATCAGATATTGATATACCATGCTCAATTTCATTCAATTTGAAAACATTTAACTTTGAAAAAACATATATTATTATATCTCAGTCTGAATATCGGTATGCTGAGACTTATCGGCAGCAAACTATTTAATTTACCCATGGTCTATTAAAGAATGAGTAGAAAATGGTCTCGGAGCATCCCACAGGATTAATTTTGGAGGATCAAAGCAAATTTGCAGTTTGAAAGTATACACTGACATCAGGGTTCGACACTACTAACAGGGGTTCAGTCAGCCCCCAGATATCAATTCTGAACCTCCAAAATTCAAGATTAAATCATGGGGGCTGATGCATGCACATAGACATATTTCAGTCTGGACCCCCTGTAAAAATATTTAATGTGGAGTCCAGGGGAGCGTTTCATCAAGCGTTTTGTCAGTGATTTTTTGCTCTCGGCCAATCAGATGCAAGGATTTCAGTAGCTTATAACAGTTGTTGGTAAAAATCACTGACAAAACCCTTGATGAAACGCTCCCCTGTTGACTATCTATCACCCATCTATCACCCATCTTGGTATCTTTGTCAGAGAGTATTGCCCTTGTTATTTTTTTCTGACATCCCCCATCCCCGCCGCTAGTGTTGGCACCGAGGGTGTTTGTATGCACAAGCAAAAACAATGTTTATGTTAAAGATAAAGTTGAGTTCTGGTCATGAGATTGACTTGTGACAGAAACCGTCTCAAAGCAATTGGGAAAGGTTGATCATGTCTACATAAGAATTGGTGTATACTGTGAGGTTTAGAATCACCAAAATTAAAAGAAATTGACCCAATCTCCCTGAACAGCACAAGCACTGCACACAGAAATGGGTATGTGGGACTGCACACACATGTAGCATGAATGTTCGGCCCAAACACTTCAGCTATTTCTCGTCATATTTCGAATAAGAGTTCATTTGAAGAGCAATCTCTTTCAGGGGACATTTCTACTATAATGTTCTTTCAAACTGACCTAAAAGGATAGAGAAAGCTGACAAATTATTTTTTCACCTTTGCCAGAACTCAACCTTCTCTCTATATAGTACTCACCAGAACATACACTGCTCTTGGGAGGTAGCCTGGGTGCACTTCCACTCCTTCCTGGGGACCATGTCGGGATCGTAGGTGAACTGGCTGACCATCCTCTGGCACTTGGTCATCTGGCAGGGGCTGGAGACGCACCACCTGATGGTGTCAGGGGTGACAGGGGTGCGGTCTAGCTGCTCTGGGGCGGGGTATTTGCCCACTTTGTCGATGAAATCACGGGTCTTCAGGATGGCATCACGGATCTGGTCGTTGCTTTGGCCCTGGCTGCTTTCCTGTCCAGGGACCACCAGAAGACTTTCTGCAAAGGAATGTGATCATGAGGTTTACAATGTACATGTAAAAGGGTAGATAAATCATTCACTGTTTCTTTTCATTTTAGTTAAAGGCCAAGTCCACACTAATATCAAGTTGATTTGAATAAATAGAGTCAAATTAAACAAGCATAACAGTGAAAATTTCACTGGAATCGGATGTAAAATAAGAAAGTTACGGCATTTTGAAGTTTTGCATTATTTCTTGAAACAGTGATATGCATAACATGGGCAGTATGCAAATGAGTGAACCGATGATGTCACACACTCACTTTTCCTTATGTATTGTATTATAAGAAATATCGTATATTTCTATTTTTTGCTTCAATAATGTAAAACATGGTTTGACTCCTTATGGAACATGTAAAATCATCATTGTAACTTATTTTGATATAAGGAAGAGATTCCTTATTATCACATCCATAAAAATTGATATATTTGAAATTTCATTTACCACATACCACCCATGTTACGCATATCACTGTTTCATTAAATAATGCAAAACTTCAAAATGCCGTAACTTTCTTATTTTACATCCGATTCCAGTGAAATTTTCACTGTTATGCTTGTTTAATTTTACTCTATTTATTCAAATCAACTTGATATTAGTGTGGATTTGGCCTTTAATGTTGGTAACTAACACTGGAAATTATTACGAACAAGCAATCATCTAATACCGTACAATAAATATTGTTTAATAAGTATTCATTTAGGCTGATTTCGATAACCGAATCTAGAGTCCAACGGTGGAAAGAAATTTGTTTAATACTGTGAAATAGATATTTAGAAATTGAAAAATTGTGGTTTGGGTCTTTGAAGTGTGATTCAGTTCTAAAAAATATACCAGATGCACAAGCAGAAGAAAAAAAATCTGCACAACTAGCTGCCCCAATTAGTTGTTACACTTAACGGCAGGATTTCAAGAAATGGCAAATAAGCACTAAAATCTATAAATTGGCAAAACATTGAAAAGCTGAAACATCCAAGTTTTCCCCAGATCTACGCAAATTGGTAAATGAACAACTTTTCAACATGCTGTCCCTTTCCAGATACATGTACTTGGCTTGGTGTTTCAAAGGGTAGCAATATAAAAAAAAAAAATGTTAAATTTGCCAAGCCCAACTGTCAACTTAAAAGCTGAATAATTTTATCCTTAGAATTCGGGTGTTTGATATTTTTTACCTGGTACTGGTGGCACGCAGATCCTGATGTCATTTTCATACTCGCAACACTTGTAGTTTTCCTGTCCGACCTGGTCGCAGGTGTAGTCCCAGACAAGTCCATACACGTAGGAACAGCGAGTTGCCTCGCGTATGGTTTGCTCACTGGGTCGAGGTGGGCATTCTCCAGGCCTCCCTGATTGGAATCAAACAAGGATTCAACAAGTCAATACATAGCTAATTCATAAGAAGAATTTTTAATACTTTTCATTTTCACTAGAGCGTGCTCGCGTAAATATTTTTCCCTCAACTCTAGCTCTCGAGAAGATTTTCTATTGTTTTGTATAAACAATTAAAATAGTTAGTAAACCATGATAAAATGAGATTTTATCTCATACCTTGGAATTAAAAAATGTAAAATCTTGTGTTTGCAAATGTCATGATGTGATTTTTTTGTCCACTTTTTATTGTTATTTTGATACTCATACAGTAACAAGGTAGCTGAGATCTTAGTTTTACAAGTGTCAGACATTCCTGCAAAGCATAAGGTCAAACCAATACACATTTACATGGTTATTTAACCATAAATAGAATCTACTAGACCCCTTCTTTAGATAAGCTTGTACATGTATAAGTGCTAGACCCCATGTATTTCAAAAGTGAACTTGATCTTTTCTTTTAATCTATCATTATTTCCTTTTTATAATCATCACATTGTCATTGTCAAATTGATTGAAAACAGGCAAACCAATGCTGGCACTGGCAAAATTACTGGCAATTTTATAATGGCAAATCACTCATGGTCATACGCATTTGCATTGACCCTCTAGCGTTGCTGGTGTGGGGTTTCTCTTTGACTACTGCAGCATTGAATGTTTGTCACAGTCCCACACAGCCCTTGACCAATCATAGGCCTATGCCTTTGTGGGACTACATGTCAAACATTCACTGTTTCAGTAGTCAAAAACAGACAACAAATTGCTCTAAGCAAGATTTAAGTTTCTTAAATTTGTTAGATTACCTGATTCAGGGAATCTTCAACTCTTACTCTTAGTCTACTTCAAAAGTGACATTTTAAATAATTATTTTCCTCTCATGTATGAATGACCTAGACTGGATCAATGCCCGCTAATACACGCAGAACCTATTCAAGCCTATTCAATCATTTAAGCTATTGTGGAGTACAAACTATCTTCAGATAAGCGCAAGCTTGTACAAAAGTGAATGAAATCCATACAATTTCTTTACATTAATTTAAAGGGGTGGGGCAGGTTTGATCAAATTTATTGATCACAGTCGTCATGCTTGAACAACATTCATACAATAGTACATACACATCCCATTTTCTAGAACATCATCACAAAAAGGAAATTAAATAATTGCACTATAATCATAACGTATAATAGTAATTGTATTTCAAACTTTAAAAACCTAACCTGTTTTTGCAGTCGAAGCAGCCGACAACAATTATTACAAATTGAGAGATGCATGTATATGCTGCCCTCATGCGGTTTGATAATATTCCTTGCACAGGGAATTTGCAAATAGTTTTTTTTTTTTTTAAAGCCTTGGAAGATAAACATCATCAAATCACCAAGGGAGGGGGGGGGGGAGAGAATTTTGGAGGAAAACTGGACAAAAAATATAACAGAGACTCAGATGGCCTTTTTTTCCTTGTCAGAAATTTCTCTGGAAATTACTTTTACGCCTTTTTTTTTAAGAGCCAGGATTTTGCCCCTGCAAATTACGCAACACTAACAAACACCACTTCCCTATTTTGGGGGGTGGAGTTAAAATCTAAAGTTTTTAGCACAGGTAGATCTACTTGTAAAGTAACTTTCTAAATATGCAATGGTTTTTTCTGGAGAATTCGATTATTTATTTATCATTCAGAATTTTTTCAAACTTTTTAAATTTTATTCAGTAAAAAGCAAAAGACTGACAAAGAAATGACTGCTTCTGAGAGATTATAAGACATGAAACAAGTTTTAAACAGCAAAGAAAAGCACCTTAAAAAAAAATCACTTGTAGTGTTAAAGAGCAACAAAAGTATAATTCTACTGACGTACCCCACGATAAGCTTGGCATGGCCACAGAACTGGCCACCAGACAGAAGAGAATAACAGCCCTCATGATGGCGGTTCCCCCGAGTTGAACGAGTTGAAGAAATCGGCAAAAAAATCCTCGAAAAATGCTCAGATGATCAGACACTGCCGGAGCCTGCCTGCTAGATGAAGATTTGGACGATAAATTCAGGATTTTTATACCATTGGCCTCTCTTGGCAAGTGGTAAGGAATCGCACATGCATGACATAGAGAGACCACACGAACCCAATCCCAGGTCCTGGGATTTAATTTGCTCAAAGTTCGTACCGATCACGTTTTCAGCACCTGCGCTGCCCTGATTGGCTAGATCTTAGTAGGCGGGGAGGAGCAAATGGACAATTAACCAATCAGAGAGGAGACTCGATAGAGAGGAGGGGTGCAGGTGGTGAATAATAATCGGTCCCCTGGAAGTTTGATCAACTTGAACCGATGTGGCGTGATATATGTTTTTGTCAAAGGTTATTTTTCTTTCTCTTTTGTTTGTTATTTCTTTGTTTGGTGTTTTCCTGATCCTGGTTGCTTCTGGAAAAGATTTACCAAGGGTTCTCTTCACTACCGATTTCGTGCAGACGGACTGATTTACAGTGCATTAGTCTTTTATTATTCATTCTTTTTGGTTCCCTAGTCCGGGATGCGAATATGTTCTCTTTGTATGTAAATAATTGTCCCTATATAATCATCACCACCATCACCATCATCATCATCGTCGTCGTCGTCACAATCATCATCATCCTCCCTCTCTTCAAGTTTCTTCTCCTCCTCCTCCTCCTCCTCCTCCTCCTCCTCCTCCTCCTCCTCCTCCTCCTCCTCCTCCTCCTTCTTCTTCTTCTTCTTCTTCTTCTGCTTTTTTTTCTTCTTCTTCTTTTTCTTCTTCTTCTTCTTCTTCTTCTTCTTCTTCTTCTTCTTCTTCTTCTTCTTCTTCTTTTTCTTCTTCTTCTTTCTCTTTTTCTTTTTCTTCTTCTTCTCCTTCTTCTTCTTCTTCTTCTCCTTCTTCTTCTTCTTCTTTTTCTCCTTCTCCTTCTTCTCCCCCTCCTTCTCCTCCTCCTCCTCTCACCCTTGTTTATCCATTTCGACCTCTTATCTTTCTCCCTGTTCATTTCTCGTATTACTCATTTTCAATTATCTCCCAAGTTGGGTAATGGGTAAAACTACGCCGTAGAGCTCACCTACCCCCCCCCCCCCCACCCCCTCCTCCTGCTTCTTCATGTCACGGCCTCGCTATAGGTGCCTGAGCTGTTATCCATAAACAGACATATATCATTTGAAAAACAAAAAACACTTTCCACAGTCCAAGGTGTAGGAGTCATATCTAGATTAAACGATGTGGTAGTCCCTTGGTTGGATATTTTTCAAACACTGGTGTCATAAACATAATAAAGCAAGAAGCAACTTTAATTCTTTGAAACTTTATCAACAGGGGTCATAAAAGATCCATGTAAATAGAATATAGCATTAAGTATAATCAAATTTATATGCACGAATAAAATGATAGTGACAAATAGAAGCGTGCGGGGCCGATAAATTGGGATTTTGCCACTATCTACTTAACTTTATCATTGTCTGCACGTATAACATAATATTTGGATAACCAAGTTAGAGGTGCCACTTACGCAATTATTTTTTCCCCCTTTTTTGTGGATAATATATAATTTCTAAATAAATAGCAATCACAACATTATAAATGGAAAAGTACCAGGTATTTATTTTGTAATGATCAATATTAGTCTGTAATACCCTCCCGTGACAGCCCACATTCATCATTTTTATAGAATAGCTATTCAATAATTTTGAATCTGAAACTAAAATAATGAATACATCCAGTCCATTTGTGTTTTTTAGCATATTTTGGCTTTCACGGTCACAGGATCACTGTCCTGATCACAAAATAAATGATGATGATAATGATGATGATCATCATCATCATCGTCATGAGTAGCACAACACAACTTCCAGCGACAGTAATCACTAAATAGTCAATTTCACTGACACTAACCATATTCTTAACTTTAAAGGGATATGGTAGGCAGTTTCCATGTGCAGTAGGTTATAATTCGCTGACACCAGACTTGGCGGAAAGCACTAGATATGCCATTAATGGGTGTACAAGTCTCGCACACATGTGACACAGCAAACCCGCTGTCCAGTCAAGATAACCCCCCCCCCCCCCCCCCGGTCTCTCAGAGAGTCTTCGGGTGAGGGAAATGTAAGACATTGACTGTTTGCCATATGGGGCGATGGGTGGAAAATGCAGAATATCAGTCAAGGCCTCTTGATCATGAAACTAAAGTCCACTCTGGGTGATTGAAACACCGCCAATTCCCCATGAGAGGCCACTTCTACAGGTCTTTAACCCTTAACCAAACACTGGATGTATATACCAAACCCGAACCATAACAGTAAACATAATAATAATGATAATAATATAATAATAATATAGCGCAGCTACTATATGATGACATAAAGTCAGTCTGAGAAACGAATCACCTCATAATCATCATCGCTATCACCATCATCGTCTACAGCCCATGAGTGCGACGGGGCCATGGGAACGACAATATCGGTTTGTGGGTGCTTTATGACACCTATTCTGAAGGTTCTTTGGCTGTCGTTCTCTCGGACGCGTCGCGGTCTAGTGGACTGTCGTACTGGGATGTCCCACCGTCACAACCTCCTTCACCAACCCCATCCTCCTCCTTATCATCATCACCATCATCATCATCACCACCACCACCACCATCATCATCCTCATCACCACCACCACTACCATCACCATCATCACCATCACCACCACCACTACCACCATTATCATTATCACCATCACCACCACCATCACCATCATCATCCTCATTATCACCACCACCACCACCACCATCACCATCATCATCCTCATCATCACCACCACCACCATCACAACCACCACCACCATCACCATCATTATCACCACCACCATCACCATCACCATCATCACCACCACCACCACCACCACCACCATCACCATCATTATCACCACCACCACCATTATCACCACCACCACCATTATCACCACCACCACCACCACCATCACAATCATCATCATCCTCACTATCATCAGCACCACCACCACCATCACCATCATCATGCTCATCATTACCACCACCACCACCACCACCAAAATCACCATCATCATCATGCTCATCATCACCACCATCACCATCAATGTCATCAACTTCATTTAATTATATAATTATGTGTCTCTATCTCAGCCTCCTCCTAACTATATTCTTCTGTTTTCATTTCCAATCTTGTATAGAGTACTGAAGTGTGACGTCATACCGGCCAAGTTGCCAAGGTTGCTGGTTCCAAACAGTTTTGTGCTGAACAATGGCGTTGTGATCACACCAGGGCCAAACACTGAAATTGCCCTGCTCCAGCCCGTTGCTTGAATGATTTCGCGGTGAACCCCATGCACGAGCTCTGTTGTTTGTAACCAGTATCCTGGACGACGAGCGAATATGACGTCAGCACTTCGGTACTCTATACCATGCATATAATCAAATTCATCCATACTATCTGATTGCTCTCATCATTTCATGGGGTGTATTCCAATTCAAAAGGGGGTGGGGAGAGATGGGGTGGGGAGAGATGGAGTAAGCCTTTATATAAAGTTGGCCCACAGATTACCTTTCACAAAGTTGTCACTTTGAAAATTATTTTGCCTTCACTTGGGCCAACTTTCTACAAAGGGTTAAAATCCCATTCACATCCCCATTCAAATAACAATAGCCACCTTTAAAAAAAAAATGATCATTATGAACACAGAACAGTTATATTTTAAATATAACATTTGCATTTATTAGTATTTCTCTCTAAAGTGTATGTTACAATCATCAAAAAGTTTTTTTCTCCAAATGGAAAAGTATAAAATGATTGTTTACATTCGGCATGTGAATAATACATTATTTTGCTTACAATGGGGCAATTATTTCAACATATGCATTAAAATCCAATAGTGCCCCACACAACAATATATCTTCACTAATCTTTCCTACTTTTAAATATGAAGGAAATATTATAGGGATTACAAAATTCCTATCTAACAACTCACAATTCCTCGAGAAAAATAACGACTTTACTCAACTTATCAAAAACTGTAAAAAATTCTACAGGTTCCACAACTGCCTTAATTCATTATGTGTCATTGACTGGAAATAAGTGCAAATTACTTAGATTTCAATAGATTTTACTGAAAGGATTTAAGAAGATTATGATTTACTTACAGACAGACATGCATGTTTAGAATAGATAAATCACATGTATCCATTTTGATTTATTCAATGTAAACATACTAATCTGTTTTCACTTGTAAGATATGATTTGATTTTGAGTTAATATATTCTACTTCAAAGATTTAAATAAAATCAACAAAACTTGATTTCAAGTGTTATTCTCTTCAAAATCCAATTATACTTAAATAAATTGTGGCAATTTCTTGACCTACTCTAATAAAGAAATAATAGTATATTTTCACTGGTGAAGATCGATCACTGAGGCTGAAGAAAGGCTACCTAAATACATTTTAAATTTGGTATCCATTAAATGACTTAAGCCTTCATAGAGGGTAGCAGAGATTATTCCCAAATATCCCCCCCCCCAACCACCGAAGGTTTTCTCACAGTCAAGCATGGATTCGTATTTCCAAACAGACATATCATCTGCTAGGAGCAAGCAGGACGTAAAACATAAGATTTAAAGCCCTTCTAGCCATCAGCATATGATATTTGATAGTTTTAATCTAAACGGGACTAAAAGGGATTTTCCCTTTTAGTACACAACAAGAAGAAACAAAAATGACTCTTCCCACTGGTGTGAAATAGTCCTGTCTTCGGTTTGAACCACTCGTTATCATTTCACAAACTCGATCTCCTATTATTCATTAAGAAATCACACATACAAACTCCTTCGCACATTAGAAAAATACATCATCAGTGATAAAAAATACAAATCCCTTTTTACATGTTTTTGGTTCCTTCTGATCATTTGCATCAAAAAAACCTTTTGAACATTTTGGTATACGGCAAGTGTGTGTTCTCATAAAATATATACCAATCACTAAATGGAATATTTATGTACAATACTATTCTCAATGTCTCACTCTCTGTAGGCCACAAGAAATCTGCATATTATTATGATCACCAGGTCATATTCCATTTTTCATTGCACATTTCTTTAAAAAGGGTTTCTAAAATTGGTAATTTTGTTCTTGAGCTACTAAGCAAAAGCTATAAATGAAACTCAAATAAAGCAATATAAGTCATAAAATATTTGAAATACATTAAAAAAATTGAGGTATGCTATCAATTTTTCTTTATCGTATTTTTCGTTATCATCATTGACTACTAATCATAAATCTATCAACTTTGTGGTATTCCCCAACAATCACTTGTAGATTACACACCTCAGCTTTCACTTGTTTAACCGTTAACATATTACTTCAGCTCCCTTTTAGAAATATATCATCAAGACATAAATATCAAAAGGAATCTTTGGCGTAGATACGTGCATTCTTTCTTTTCACTGGGGGGGGGGAGGATGGCTTTGTTCTCCATGGATAGACACCCCCCCCCCCCCCAGTTGAAAAGAAATTCTTGCATATTTACGCCCGTGAAATATTGAAGTACATCTTATTCTTGGGCTACAGCTACCGCTATGCAAGCTCTGGCACATATTGATTATTAAAAAAAAAAAAGCATTCCAATGAAAGTAGTTAAGACCTATTTACAGAAAAAATAAACATCACATTGTCCATTGGTAGTATAAAATATAAACCCTGTCTGTCAATAGACATAGTTCACCATAAAAACTTTACATAACTTTATTGTTTTTGTACAGAGATTGCATAAAAAACAGCATATAATGCCATGTTCTTACACATACAAAAAAAAAAGAGGATAAAATGGAACTAAGAATAAATAAACAGCACACCTCCTTACAAGATCTATCAATATAACTTACAACTTGCTCATCAATCCAATCCAAGCAAATAAACATATTCCACAGGTACATGTATGTTTAGAAATATTTGTTTTCAACACATTCAGAATTAATCAGAAATACACACGATATCAATCACTAATAATCATAAACCTACATGTATGCCTGTATCCCGTATCTGGCCTTTAAAAACAAGATTAACAGTGCATTCCCATAGCAATGACATATTACTATGGGGGTTATACAATAACAATTAAGAGTTGTTGATTTTCAAGGAAGAATTATCAGCATTTCATCTCACGTCCAAGGATTCCAAACAAGTTAGAAATGAAGGTCATAGGTCAAAGGTCAGGATTATAGACATAACAATTGATAAAGGTAAATTTTGTTTCATTGCGATTTTTATCATTCTGACACAAATTCTGTTTTACTTTGGTAGTTTCCTGTAATCATCATCAAACAGTAGACATTATTCCTTTTCATAGGCAAAGTTCCTCTTTAATCTAAAAATTGTCATTATTTCCATCTTCAACCTTACCAAGTTTGAGAGAACATATAGTGCCCTTCTAATATATACCTACTGTATCGTATACAAAAGTGCGTTGGCAAATTAAACTACATTTTAATATCAGAAAACAAGGAAGACATGTTTAAAGGAAACCACAAATTATAAAAAATATTCTTCCCTTTATATGTAGTTTACTATTCTTTCCAAATATATATGTATGTATGTGTACCTTAAAATACAGCCTCGTGAAAGACACAATGCAGCTTTAACAGAATCTTTTTAAAAAGACAAAATGCCATGAACTATGCATAAAAACACAATTTAAAATACTACAAAACAAATAATGTGAGGTGATAAATACTATAAAAAAAAGTGTGAGTGCAGCAGACTGAATATCTAAGTTTGGGAGTTGTTTTTTTTCTTCTTCTTTAGCCAGATTCAGAAATAAAGACTTTCTGGTGAGGATATTCAGAATTTTTCATCCTTCTAAAGCTCATTAATGTTGATTTGAAGAATAAAGGCAACAGCTCCTTTGTTACACCATCATCAACCCATTGGGTATGACTTGAGTTTGGTATAACACACACATTTTCCACAGACCCTAGCCCAAGGTGTCTGGGGCTTAGTATTTAATGGGTTATTGAGAACAAAGGGAAGTATGAGTTCTGGGAAAGGTAAAAAATAATTTGTGAGGTTTCTCATTCTCATGATGTTAGTGTGGAAGATCATCACAGTAGATATGTCCCCTGAAAAGGATTGCTCTTCACATGCCCTCACATTCAAAATATGACAAGTAACAGCTGAAATGTTCGGACCGAACATTTGTGTGTAGACCCCAAAACATATTATTGTGTGCAGTGCATGTGAATCTCAGCAGGATTGTGTCAATTTCTTATCATTTTGGTGATTCCAAAACCTTACAGCATACACCCTTTCTTATGTGCTATATATATAATCAACCTTTCCCAATTGCTTTGAGACAGTTTCTTTCACGATTCAATCTCATGACCAGAACTCAACTTTATCTTTAATAAAGATGTGTCTTGAGAAGAAGGCTAGAAAAAACAGCATAATACTGCTCAATATAAACAAAACAGAAGTTTGTGCTTTGAACATACATGAAAGTGCCTACATTTCAAGAAAATCGTGATTTATAAAATACAAGAGCAAAGGGCAAAACCTATTAAAATAGGCCATACAATAACCTCTTTAATTAGAACACAGTTCTATACGAAATACAATGAGGTATTGACATTGCCAATCTGTAGATTTCTTGGAAATGCTTGCAGCCATGTTTACATCTTTAAGACCTAATTCAGCATAGTTTTAAACTAGTTCTATGAAATGGGGTACATTGTCTACGTTATTGCCTAGGTTGATATTCATTGTGAACACCAAACACCCATTATAAATGTCTAGTGTATCATGTACAGTGAAACCTGTTTATTAAGACCGCTTTATAAGGGAGACAAGATGAGTGGTCTTTATGAGCAGGTGGTCTTTTTGTGCAGGTTCTTTCAATACATTTTTCAAGGGAAACAAAAAATTGTGGTCTTTAAGGCCACCGCACACCTTACGATCAGTCTGCGATCCGATTTGTGAAATAAATCGCTATGGCATTAAATAATGGCATTTTAACAAATGAAATCTACCCTATTCAGGTTCTGAAAAGTAATATCAATACTAAACATAGGGTTTTGGTGAACTGTCAGCTTTCTACAGGGAAAAAGGCAACATTAGTTTCAAATCGTAGGCAGTCGAACGATTTTTGTGGCGTCACTACGACTAGAAAACTCGGCAAAGGTGGTATTATGGATATTACTATCTGTATGACTTTTCAGACCCTCAATAAACAAATAATTTTTGTTTTTAAAGGGAAATCCAACCTTAATAGCAAGTTGCTTTGAAAGAAAGAGGAAAAATCAGAGAAGCAGATTGGTGAAAGTTTGAACGAAATCGGACAAGCAATAAGAAAGTTATGAATTTTTGAAAGTTGTAATCACTATGCATATGGGAATTTCAAATTGGCCGAATAGGTAATGTCACTGTGATGTAGCTGTGGACAACTCCCCCATTCACTCTAACACACAAAATGACTAAAATGTCACTTTTTTTCGAAATGCATTACTCAGTAGGATCTTTTCGCTTATGAGGACCTATAACAATATGCTATCTCCAATATATTTTGAGTACTGCCCCGAGGGTAAAAGCACCTCGAAGAAAACCGCAAATTAATATTTTTGTGTACGACAAATGGGAGAGTTGTCCACAAAAATGTCACAATTGACTCACCAAATTGCCAATTTGAGATTCACATAGATGTAGTGATCTCATTTTTCAAACATCCATAACTCTCTTAATCCTTGTCCGATTTTTTTCAAACTTTCACCATCTTGTTTTTCTTATTTTTCTGCTTTCACACAAATCATCTTATTACCAAGGTTGGATTGCCCTTTAAATGATTTGTCAAATTTACAAATTACATTTTCTTCTGAAATCGGATCGCAGACCGATCATAAGGAGTGTGGTAGCCTTTAAGGACAGGTGGTCTTTCTATACAGGTGGATGCTAAAGCAGGTTTGACTGTACTCAAATTGCCTCAAGTGTGCGAATATATGGTGCTTAGTGTATTCAAACAAGTGTCTTACTTCAGTGATGTTGAAGCATCTGTCTTTCAGGCATAGTCTTCGTTAAGGCTTAATTTGGCTTTTATTATACCATTCTAACATTTTTTTTTTTTTAACTCAAATCCAGTAAAGTACATTAAGTTTACTCTCTACCTCTATGATTTCTTTTAATTCAAAATCATACTATGATGTTTAAAAAAAATACATCAAAACAAAATCTAACTTCTTAAAAAGCAAACTACATAATCAAAGCGATCATCAATTACATTTACTTTTCATTTTCATTCACTTGATAAATTGGTGTGTGTCTGGCAGAAGGGCGTATGTGGGAGAGTTTAACAACCTTAACTATTAGGAATTCCCCTGCTACTGCCCTTTTGTCAGGCACAATAATAATTTTAAACCAATACTTTATGATCATGTGATCATGTGTTACAAATAGAAAATTAGAGTGCATATTGTCTTTTGAGGGTTAGAAAGACGTTAACCTACATGCAAAGCTAACACCCATTTTTGCTCTCAACACGTACATGACATGAAACACGGTTAAAAATTTGAATTCAGTACGAACCTTCAAAATAGACTTGTAAATAAAATTCTCTTGTCAAGTAGAAGTACCAAAAGCAGAAAAAAAAATATTCTAAAACTGATATTAAAGCAGTTAGATAAAACAGTCAAGACTTTACATAGGACACAAATGAGCTCTTGCATAATTCGCACAGGGATTTTGTAAGATAGAATAACTCTACCCAAATGGATTCCTGCATGCTTGCTGCCTTCTGACAAATTGTTGTAAGCTTGGAAGCAGAAGGCGCTGTCTCCAAAAGCACTTCACTAAGAGTGTTACTTCACCCTTGTCTCTGCATCTGTTTTCCAGGGCAACAATACATGCAGAATTTCAATTTCTTTATCTGGCAATCCTTGAGCAATGTCTTTCAGTGGTGTCCTGTCCCAATGCATTTGAGTTTGGAAATCTCTTCATTGGACAACATCAGGGCAAGAACTCTTCCAATGTCTTTAATTACAAGGCATACGCTTCTCATTGTTCATCTTAAAGAGATTGCGAGAAACCGCTTCAGCTTCACAATCATCATACGGTGCTTTCTTTTCTTTCAAGGGTTTGATGAGCGTTCTCGTCCTTTGGTAACACCTCCTCGTCGGAGATCTCCGCTATAATGTCCTCGTCGTTGTCCGATTCGATGATGGAGATGTCAATGCCCATCACCTCCTCCTGGTTTGCTTCATCCTCCAAGACTCTCTGCTCTCGTTGGAGTAGTTCAGGATCATCCTCGAGTTCGCGTTCGATGTCGGCAGCTTTCTCTCCTGATCGTAGCCTCTCTCTCTTCTTCCAGATGGCCACCTGAAGAAAACAGAAAGGACAACCGAGTGTGATATTGTGTATTAAAGGTACTATCAGACAATTTGAAGCAAAATTAGAACATGTTTGAATGTACATATCTACATGTATGGTAAAATACTTCAAAGTTTTAAGCAAAATAAAATATTAGTGTGTTAACACTTAAAAGGACAATTTACTGCTTGAAAAAAAAAAACAAGGAAAATTTTTGAAAATGCGGAAAAAACTTTACGAATCTTATTATCAATTAGGCATGTGAAAAAGAAATTACTGTTAATATGTACACACATTCCAATATAATTATAAACTCAAAAAGATTGAACAGAAAAACATCCCAATTTTGCAGTTAACTATACGTAAATTAATTAATACGAAATACTGACTCAAAATTGTCAAATTAACTAATACCCATTATGGTGGGAAAATATATACAGTACATGGAAGAAATATTAACATTTTGTGGAATAATTTATATCACGAGAAAAAAATGAACACTCAATGTCACAGGCCTATTTTCAATGCTGAAATTATGATCAAAATTCCATATATAATTTCACATTCACATATACAAACACTGTAAATATGAACAGGAAGATAATAACGACGAGATATAGAAAGTCTGATTCTTTTGGTGAGGTTACGAAAAGTTTAACATGATGCTCTGTTCAGGGGGGGGGGAAAGGAATATAATTGATAAAACAATAGGCTAATTCCACAAAAGGAGTGATATTGATATTATTGTGATCAGCATAACAGATCAAAGTTCCTTTGGTTTTGGACGGTTTCAGAACCAGATAAATCTAGCGGTAGCTGGATTGTCAATTATAAATGGTCTAAAAGAAGAACAGGAGTGGATAGAGAAAGAGGATGCAGGTAGAGAGGTAGATTCATATAGAGAGAGAAGGAAAGAAAGAGAGAGAGAGAGAGAGAAAGAAAGGGAGAGAAAGATAGAGAAAGAGAGAGAGGGAGAGAGAGAGAGGGAGAGAGAGAGAGAAAGAGAGAAAGAGAGAGGAGAGAGAGAGGGGGAGAAAAAGAGAGAGAGAAAGAGAGAGGGAGAAAGAGAGGGGGAGAAAGAGAGAGAGAGAGAGAAAGAGAGAGAGAGAGGGAGAGAAAGAGGGAGAGAAAGAGGGAGAGAAAGAGGGAGAGAAAGAGGGAGAGAAAGAGCAGGTGAGAGGGGGTGGAGCAGCATCTACATTGTTTGTCAAATGTTTTTATCACCAGGTAAGTTTTGGGACTGTGGATTTGCTTCCTAGGTTAGTGACATCCAAAAGTGGTGGGTGACTTTTAAAGCCACAAACTTATTAAAAAAATTTAAAAAAATCAATCATTTATATTAACCCTTTGATTTCTGAATTCTCTAATCTCCCCTAGGCTTTACTTAAAGGCACTTCTTTCCTTTTGCAGACTTACACAAAATTCCATGAAACTTTGCACAGGTTTAGTAGACATCCTGTAGATACTGCCAATGAAATTTCAAGGTCACAGGTTCTATAGCTTCTTTGTAAGAAATGAAAATCTTACGTTTGTCACAGAGGGTGTTATTCAGAAATCAACGCAAGTACATGTACTAGTAATGGTCAAAAATAATATTGAAAATTATGCGATTTGTGTTACCAAATTGTATTACTTACTTAAAAGCAAAATTATAATTCTTTTCACATCCACACAAGTTTTCCAATTATATTTCTTTTATAATTTATCGCATACTCACACAACTTCAAAATTTAGGGCTGCAAAAGGGATGAAGTACATGTACAAATGTACCTTTAAGCAATAGCTTCAAGCTTTTTATTGATCTCCTTTGATGGCTTGCACCTGATTTTTTTTTTTTTTTTTGCGACTTTTATAAAGAAAGAACTTTGTGAACATCTTTAGGAGAGAGGGGCTCTTTACATGTCCTTATGATCCTGTTAAAATTGGTTTGAAATGTCTGACATGGATTTTAAAATTTTTTCCAGGGGAAGTCTACCCCAACATCAAGCTAGCTGAAGAGAAGCAGAAAATGAGAAAAATGGTGTTTGAAAAAAAAAATCTAATGAAGGATATGAAATGTCTTATTTTTACAACTTATCTGAGAAGATCAAACACAAACTGCCAGTTTAAAAGAAAAGAGAAATTCATGAAATTTTTACATACAAGTAAAAGGTGGATTACTTGCAGCTAAAGATTTGCCAATTTGCATCTTATCTTTATGACTTCAAAAATCCAAACCTCACTATCATTTAGTGAGGATTTAAAAAAATATTATGATATATTTCTCTTATCTTTAAGTTAAGTTGAGAGTTGGGTGGACTTTCCCTTTAAAAGGAGAAACCTCACAAACATGAAATCACCAATCAGCTGTTTTCAATTATCCTGTGATACTATGCAAGCTTAAATCCTGTGATACATGCAAGCTTAAATCCTGTACTATTTCTTTCTCATAAAATCATACGATGGGTCAAAGGTCAAAGGTGGGGAACATTACCTCACACATGCAGAGAGCCAGAAAGGCATTTAACCTATGTAAAACTGTAAGAGTTAGCGCCCTTCTTACCCTCAGCAGGTGATATATGGATATACCAGATCTTGTATCTTAGTTTATCAACCAGATGATATTTTTCTCTTTTTCCACAATAAAGGCAGGAAACCACTTGTGGTGTTTTTCCCTACCCAACAAGAAAAAAGTACATATCGTCTGTTTGGAGCCAGAAGGGCATTTACTCATATACTTTAACACAGAGTTAAGGCCCTTCTGGCTCTCAATAGACAATATGGTAAGAAAAAGTTAAGAGAGGAGAGAGAGAAAGAGAGGGGGATGGAGAGGAGAAGGGAGAGAGAGAAAGGGTGAAGGGGAAAGGGTAAGAGTGAGAGAGAGAGAGAGAGAGAGAGAGAAGGAGGGAGGGAGGGAGGGAGTATGAGTATGATCTAACACCCTTCTGGCCCTCAGCAGATGATACATGGATATAACAGATCTTGTATTTTAGTTTATCAACATTATTATATTTTTCTCTTTTCCCACAATAAAGGCAGGAAGCCACATGTGAGGTTTTCCCTCCCCAACAAGACAAAATATAAGATAAGAAAAAAGTTAAGTGAGAGAGAGAGGGGGGAGGGATGGGGCGGGAGAGGGAGGGAGAGGTAGGGGGAGGTAGGGGGTGGGAGGGGGAGGGAGAAGGAAGGAGGAAGAGGAGGGAGGAAGAAGAGAGAGAGAGAGAGAGAGAGGGGAGAAAAAGAGAGAAAGAGGAGAAAGGACAGAAAGAGGAAAGGACAGAGAAAAGAGGAAAGAGGAAGAGAGAGAGAGGGGGGGAGGAAGAGAGAGAGAGGGGGGGAGGAAGAGAGAGAGAGGGGGAGGAAGAGAGAGAGAGGGGGGGAGGAAGAGAGAGAGAGGGGGAGGAAGAGAGAGAGAGGGGGGGAGGAAGAGAGAGAGAGGGGGGAGGAAGAGAGAGAGAGGGGGGAGGAAGAGAGAGAGAGGGGGGGAGGAAGAGAGAGAGAGGGGGGGAGGAAGAGAGAGAGAGGGGGGAGGAAGAGAGAGAGGGGGGGAGGAAGAGAGAGAGAGGGGGGGAGGAAGAGAGAGAGAGGGGGGGGGGAGAGAGAGAGAGAGGGGGGGGGAGAGGGTAGAGGGAGATGTTTAAGGACATAGAGAAAGAGAGAGAAAGAAAAAAATCCAGCTGAATGACTTTATAGATCAAGAAATAAAATCATAGTAATTGTCAATGCCATTGTCAATGAATATGTAACCCATGAATTATGTACATGTAGAAGAGCATCTCTATGGATGGAATCCACCTGGTATCCCTTAGGTGCTGCTATCTCAGGCAAGCCCCTGATATACTTTTTGGTAATTCAAAGCAAAGTTTTTAAAAAAGTTTGTAAAAGATGTACAGATAAAGATTAGTAAACTGTACAATGAAAAGATTATCTTGTGATATACCAAGCATATTAACAAGGATTCTCTGAAGCTCTTGCAAATATCATATAATAATAATTGCTATAATTCTTTATCAAATCTAATTTTTACATTTTTTTCATAAACTACTACTAATCTGTTGTTTAGTCTAATGAAGGATAAAAGGCAGCTGATTAACTGCCCTGGATTTTCTGTCTGCAATCAATTAAACGCACTGCCTTTCGAACTATATCATACACATGAACAGCTCATTATCAGCAGGAAAACATGACACCATTTTTGATAAATAAAGTCATTAGGCTTCCTCTGGAATCCCACCAAGACCTTCGGTTCACTTGAACAAAACCAGATAGTCGCCTGACACTCATAGCACTTCCAAGAATCACGTTGAAAGTGCAGCTGACCTTTATGTCATACAGTGGAAACTCACTATAAAGAGCTCCGATATAACGAGATTCCTGATATGACAAGGTGATTTTGCTGGTTCCAGGCCTTTGTATTCTTTTGTTTTTTTTACCCTGATATAAAGAGATTCCTGATACAACAAAGTAATTGTTATGGTCCCAAGGTCCTCGTTACAGTGGATTTCCACTGTAGCAAGATTCTACACGGAAAAAAAGTCTTCATGTACATCCAGGGAAACCCCAATAACAATGAAACCAATGAAAAAACAGAAACAATGACAACAGTAACAACAAGAAAATAAAAGAAGAACAAAAACAATAACAAACCACTTTGTTAAACACAGGCAAATTTGCTACAGTTATCATATTGTCAAATAATTTTCATTGGTATAAATATATGTGTTCACAGAGTGCAATCACTTTGCTATAACACAGGAAGTTGTTCATTACAGATGAAAACTACATACCATTATTTCATTTCATATTTTCAGTATCCTATATCACTGCACTGCACTGAATAACACAGGTGAAACCACTGTACATGCGGAAGGGGTAGACTAATTGTATTAAAGTGTACCAATCACCTGAAAAAATAATTTGTGTACAGCTAGGAAATATAAAATCAATCTCAAAGAACTTTATCTGGCATTCTATCGGTCAACAGTTAAGGAGTATGAAGGAAATAAAGGATAACATGAAAATGCTCGCACTTCGAGTGTGGTTCCGCTTGAGTCCTTATCTTGGCGAGCGCGTACGTGTGCGTGGAGTAGTCTTTTCACGAGTCGGTTTTACGCTTATAGAGAGTGTAATTAAAATTGCAATATCTCTTTATAGAATTAATATTTGAAGCCCATATTTTGAATATAGTATAACAACATGAATCCCCTAACATAGAGAGCAAAATATTTTTTGGTGATTGGTACCCTTTAATAATAGAAATCCCTTCTTGTATATCACCTATCACATAATGATATAATGTCCCTATGCACTTCCAAAGAGATTTGGAAATTACTACCTCAGCTTTAACTTCAGTCTGGCAATGATTAGCTGTGCACAGGAGTTCTACCAGTACCAGGTACCCATTTACCTCACCTGGGTGGAGTGTGGCAAATGTAGATTAATGTCTTGCCAAAGGAATTTAGTGCTGCAGCAGGGATTTGAACCCAGCACCTTGTGGTTCACACTCAGGGGACTTATCCACTAGACCACTTATGTGGTATAGCAGTGTATAGCTTATGTAACATAGCAGTGAAAACTAGAGCTTGAAATTCCATCACCTTAGATGGGGGGCCACAAAAACAGAGTTCCTTTAAAACCATTGTTCTTGATCATCCCCTCCTGCTGTAACAACCATTCAATGTGATCTCATAAAATTTCGATGAAATTCATCAATTTTTTTTTCATCCTTGTACAAGAATCTAGTACGAATCGTTGACCTTGTCTTCACAATAGGCTTTGATCCTCTATCATAAGTCACCTCGCCAAAATTGAATTAGTGACGTTGTTGTGCTTCGAAGTAAACACCTGGTAATACCAATATCTTTCATTTAATACTCACCCCCCCCCCAACAGTGACACAGAGAAAACAAGAAAGTCATCTTTGAACTCTATAAAAACACAAACCCTGTCAGCTAAACAAGTCATTAGCCGACTCACCCGTGAGTAAATACAAATATTTTGCAAGAAAATTTTGAGGTCATAAAAGAGTTCAAGAGTTCTCTTCAGGTGAACTTTTCAAAGAAATTATGCCTCCCCTTCACCCCCCCCCCCCATTTTTTTTTTCTTTTTTTTTTAATGATGGTGTACCGGTATCCCTTTACTGACTCTTGAGAAGAAAATACGTCTGTAATAAAAACAAAACTCTATCAGCTAAACAAGTCATTACCCTACTCACCCGTAAGTGAATACAAATATTTTGCATGGAAACTTTGAGGTCATAAGTCAACTTAAAAGTTCTCTTCAGGTCACTTCTTTCAGAGAAATTAGGTAGTCCATGCTGGGCTTGCCCCCCCCTTAAAGGTAGCATATAATAATGATAACAGTTAACATTTATATGTATATTTCAAAATATACTTTTTTGTTTCTAAGCACTTTATATAACATGAAATGTTATTTATCATAAAATGAAATAACTATAAAGAAGAAAATACAGTTGAAGAACTCACCTCAACATATTACAACTCGAAACATACTTTTCGTGAATATATCAAGCATTAAAATCATATAGCTCAATAGACTGGTCATGTAGTTATGGAATGCTAAGTCAGACTATGTTACAGAATTGTAAATTTACATGTTCCATAGTTTGGAGCACCATTGCCCTGTTTCATAAAACTTATTATCAATAACAACTGCCCCATTACAATGACAAATTTGCTCTCAGCCAATCAGATTCAAGGATTTCTGTAGCTTAAATACAATATGACTTCACAGGTGATTGTAATATCATCTTGCTTTCCAAAGCCAAATCATTTCATGATCTTCGCAAAATTTTGTTAACGGCCAACAACTTTTAAATGTGTTATCTAATCTTTGATGTAAAACATGAAACTTTGATAAATCTGCCTTAATCAAATAATCATAAAACATAAATCTCATAAGAAGATAAATGTTTACTTTGTTTAAAGATATTTTTTTTCTTTTGCATTACTGGCGCTTTGGTTATTTTGTGTTTGATAAGAATACTTCGGGTTAAAACCTCTAAATTACCTCCAAATGCATTTTAAAAAGTGCAATGACCTATGTTTGTTTTACATTTTGATATCCAAAACACCTTGGCTGAATATTAGACAACACTCGGAAGCGACACACAGCACCCTTAATATAAATTTCCATTGTTCCTGAACACATTGTATTGCTATGCAAGCCCACTAGGAAGTTTTACTTGGAATCAAATTAGCCCTCATGAGGGAGTGGCAAAGAGGTCTCCGGTATGGGGTGATAGCTGACCCCCATACAATCCCCGGTTGACTCTTGTAGCTCCAGTACGCCAAAGAGTTGGCAAGGTACCAACTGGCAGAGAGGGTTAATAACTACCCAAGTTGTTGACCATGCATGGTGATTACAATACAATGGTGTTGAATGAAAATAATTTAACTTACAGTGCTGGGTATTCCCATCAAGGTTACTCCACATTGGCAACATGAATGTTAATTACATTATCATCATCAGTGAGTAGGACGTGTGATGTGGGGGAAATCCCCCATGACTAATTTTTAAAGAGGGGGGGGGGAAATACTTTTAAAATTTACAACAGCTGTTTTAGACTTGCTATTCTAAAAGTTTAGCTTCCTCCCCAAAATCTTTGAATATTTGAGGAACAAAAAATTAAACAAAATGAAATAGAATAAAATGAAATAATAAAACCATTTTTTTTTATTGGAGCTATATTTCAGAGCTCTTTTACATGTAGATCTTTCTTGAGCTTAATTGCTCACTGCTTCAATCAACGTAAGCATTTTTGCTGCCCCTAATTAATTGTTGTTATAGAGGAAAGGGCAAATTTCATTTTTTTTATGCAATCAAATGTCAGGATCTTTTGTTGTGTTTGTGTGGTGGTTTTTTTTTTGTTTTTTTTTGTTGTTGCTCATAAATCATTTTGAGTGAATACCAGTCTGCAAAATACGATTCTGATATTTGCCAGCACATTTGGTTTCACATTCTATATCACCTCCTGTTGAAGTGTTGCAGCAATATGGCTCCAAATCATGAACAGTAGAATAGTAATAGATCAATTTGACATTCAATAAAGCTTCCTTCAACACATAGCAGTGCAGAGTTTCCTCAAGGTCTTAATTAACCAGCTTTCCCTTCTCAAATTGGCAACAATTATTCTATTTTCCGCTCCTACATAGGTTGAAAAAAATGAAAATCTTTATCAAATAAACCAACGTGAACGAAAATTGCAAAACTTAACAGAAAAATTGCCGATTTGCACATGAAAATAGTTGTCACATAATTTACACTGCATTGCCAATTTAGAGACTTTAATGATTAGTTACAATTAGATCGCTCTTATTTGAGAACATTACAGCAAATGGACTCGAAATTTTCAGTAAATTTTTCTCTTTCTGCTCATATATAATGTGCTATTTGTACCATTTTGGATCAAAAGATACTGCAAAACTGTCACTGAAAGGATGCAATGTACCACTATGGGTTAAGGAGTATGAATATAATATAATTGACGATATTTTGAGAAGGAACAGTTGCCTCTTACTAAACAGCAAAAAATAACACAAACAAAAAGACAAAAGGGGTTGACGTGATTATGAAACATTAACGCCTAGTGTTTTGTAAGCCCAGCTCGGCAGGAGCATGTTTGCGTTTGAAAGCGAACATACAGAAAGGTGAAATTTCAGAGGTGCGTGTAAAATATTTTGGGAACTTTGAAAAGGTAGCTTCTAAACAATTATACACAAGTCAGAGGTTGACAAGAAAACTATAAATAAAGAAATAAAGGAGAGACACCGGTGCAAGTAAATACCTACATAAATTCATGTAGGTTCAACAATAACATTTAACTGTCATCTAAAGTATGTGTATATTTTTGTAATATGTACTGAACCAAAATGGATCCCTTCTAAGCTTTATTTTAACAGTTTATTGTTGCACTTAAAAAGGAATACGTAGTGTCTATAAATGTCAAGCTGTCATACATTTTAATGCAGACATAACAATGGATAGAAATTTACATAGAGGAAATACATAATCATCACAAAAAGAAAGAAAGAACTTAGAAACATATTGCTAGAAGGTTGTTTTTTTTTACATTTACCAAGAATTCCTCTGCTAAGGCCTTTCTGCCAGGAACACAACATTATGAGACTATCAGATGCACACAAAGCACTTGTCATCCATACCAATCACAAAAAGAAAGAATTTGGGACGTATATCACCATATGAAAAGCAGAAGGACATTATTCAGGGACATTCCAAAAAGTTTATTGTATCAGGATTCCCAATACAAAAAATCTGCTACTGCCCTTCTGCAGGGCAAAAACACTGTACATGTACATGTACATGTAGGAAGGTCATAAGTGGCACATGTAGCATGTGTCATAGAGTGTTTCTTTATCTTCCATGTCTTCTAGTTTCAGTATCTAGTGACTCTCCAATAGACAAATATTCAAAATGAGTGATTTTCACACAGCATAGAGCATAGTGAAAAACACTTCAGCTCTTTAAAAAAACAAAACATAAAATTTACGTAAACATTAATTTAGCATCAAGGCAGAGTAGCAAGATCATTGCAAAGATGCCTAGACATCATTGGATAAATTCTAGATATATGGGCAAATGCACTGATACATGTACAACACCAATACCAATACCAAGACAACTACTCTTTGGATAATTACTACATGTAAGCCTAATAAGTACCACCTAGAAAACTACCCAAAGGATAATTTCCCCCTGGAAATTACACCCCCATTCGGACAACTACCGCTCTAAGACAATCAACCCAATTACCCCGCCACCCTGGACGACTAAAAGACAAGTACTTCTCATAGGGGGTACTTGTCCAGTAGCCTGCATACACAGAGCCAACTTTGACACAACCCCAACTTTGTCAGTCTCTGGATGTGAGTTAGAAGCATACGGTAGTCTTACAGTTTAGACACTCTGTTACACGTTTTGACTGGCAAGGGTTTGTACATGTACATGCAAACTAGCTGTCTAGGATGTCATACATGTATGCCATAACATCCATAAACCCTCCTGTCACATGACATAAATAACAGCGGACCCATAGAGGGGTTCATCTTACATAACATACCTCTCTCTTCAGTTCCATTATCCTGTCTTTCAATTCCTCTACCCTGTGATTACTCTCAGCTTGGATCATAGAGTTCTTGGTTATTAGCTCTTGATTCTGTAGAGGGAAGAACAAAAAAGTATTACTTAAGATCAGTGTCTGCTATCCTTCTCTTCTAAATGTCTTCTTTCTTCTTAATTCTCCTCCTCCTTATAGTTTGAAGTTTAAAGTTTTATTTGTTCCACTTTTACATCAAAAACAATTCAGATTTACAAGCTTAGTTGTCAATTTCAAAACATACGGGTAAAGAACTCAAATCAAGTACAATGTATGGTAAATAAGTAGAAAGTTTTGAGAGATATATGAATGACTGGCAAGAAAGATGAAAATGTAAAATGTGGGGAGCCTAAATAAAAAGTATTGATTGTAAATGCTTAGGCTCCCGTATAAAGTAACATTATAAGTAAAATTATAAGTAATTCTCTTTATCTTTTTTTTCTATTTTCTTTTCCCTCCCCTTCTTCATTTTTTCTTCTGCTTCTTATTCTTCCTCCTGATATTGTTGTCTCCTTCTTTTTTTTTTCTTTTCCTTTTCCTCTTAAATTTTCTTCTCTCTGTCCCTCTTATCCTCCTCCACCTCCTTCTTTCTTTTTTATTATTTTTCTCTTCTTTTCCTTTTCTTCTTCTTCTTCTTCTTCTTCTTCTTCTTCTTCTTCTTCTTCCTCTTCCTCTTCCTCTTCCTCTTCCTCTTCCTCTTCCTCTTCCTCTTCCTCTTCCTCTTCCTCTTCCTCTTCCTCTTCCTCTTCCTCTTCCTCCTCCTCCTCCTCCTCCTCCTCCTCCTCCTCCTCCTCCTCCTCCTCCTCCTCCTTATCCTCCTCCTCCTCGTCCTCCTCGTCCTCCTCCTCCTCCTCCTTCTTCTCCTTCTCCTTCTCCTCCTCCTCCTCCTCCTCCTCCTCCTCCTCCTCCTCCTCCTCCTCCTCCTCCTCCTCCTCCTCCTCCTCCTCCTCCTCCTCCTCTTCCTCTTCCTCTTCCTCTTCCTCTTCCTCTTCCTCTTCCTCTTCCTCTTCTTCCTCTTTCTCTTCCTCTTCCTCTTTCTCTTCTTCCTCCTCCTCCTCCTCCTCCTCCTCTTCTTCTTCTTCTTCTTCTTCTTCTTTTTCTTCCTCCTCTTCTTCTTCTTCCTCTTCTTCTTCTTCCTCTTCTTCTTCTTCTTCAACTTAATAGTAATGATAATAGCTACATTTTTATATGTACAATATTGTACATATACATGTAGTACATATATCCATCTCAAGGAATGCTCAAGGCACCTACAAAGTACTATTATTAACTTGACTTTAGCCAAGCTCCCCTAAGGTGCTGAAAGCATTTAAGGGATATCTTCCCACCAGGTATACCCATGTACTACACATGGGCGGAGAGTGGCAAATGTAGATTGTCTTGTCAAAGGACATTTAATAGTACAGTGGCTGGGACTCTAACTGCAAAACCATGTGATCCACCATCCAGTGACATATAAGCACTCTCATAACAAATTTTGCAAGTTGTATAATTAAAAGACCAATGTTCTACAAACTACATACGTGAATATCCAGACCAGATACTCGCTGTCTCAGTTCAATCAGTTCTGCATTAGCCTCAGCTTCTCTTAACCTCATGTTGATCATTTCTTCTTTGCTCTGTAACAACAAAACAAAACAAAACAACCAAAATTAATATTCATCACAAAATCAGCTTTGGCAGCATTCATACAGTAGTAACATACATAGTAAGAAGTGTTGTTCATACATAAGACTGCAATCACACCAAATAAGGCTAAAAAAGACTAAATAAGACTAAAATCAGGTCTAAAACTCTAAGGAAAAGTCCACCCTGATTCCAAGCTGGTTCTACTGAAAGCTGTAAACTAAGAGAAACAGATGGGTGAAAGTTTGAGAAAGTTCTGATAAAGGTCACAAAGTCATGAATTCATAAAGTTGTAAAGCACAACTCGGCAACTCTAGAACACTTCAATCAGTGTGTGCTACAATGTAAGTGCGAGCTTGTAGGACTAATCCCTAGTAAATGCACCATGCACTGATAGCGGCTGCTAGAGCTACATGGAAAGGGAAAGGCTCTAGAGTAATAAAGTCCACTTTAGAAATGCATGTGTGTACAAGTAGCTCTACATGTACTACGCTCTACTACATAAAAACAAAAGCATTAACATCATTACTTAAAAAATCATCCAACATCTACAAGACAAGAATGCCTCTTTGTGATTTTTATTCACACCTTGAAGCATTGGACAAAATCTATGTGATTACCCAAGCATTGACCCGATGACATGAACAAAGTACACAACAGAGACGATGTCAATAGACCCTTATAAAAATCAACATCTGACGTAAACCATCTTGACCTATCTAGCAGACCTCTTCAAATAATCGCTACAACCACTAAAACCACCGTTGGCCCCTTTAGCAACAATCATATCTCCTTAAGTAATTAAAAAATCATGCATGAACATCATGTTTTTATGGTGTGGGGGACGTGATTAATTACAGAAAAAAGACAATCAATGCCATTCATTTTCAACGTGACAGACTTAATTACTATAGGGTCAAATAGGCACTTGACTCCAGGCACTACGTACTTGTATATTTGGACCTTACATATGTTGATTGCTAATTTGTGACAGTAAAAACACCATCAAATCACATCCAATCCACTTGTCACTGCGCAAAAATGTAGTTCTCTATTCAAAGGCATTATGAAAACTGAGTTACCGTACACATTTTAAAAATATAAACGATGTGGTCAAAAGTTCTCGTAGACAAGAACCTGTGAAAGTATACAAGAAGAAAAAGGGAAAGAAAAAAGAATGAATGTGTGTAGCTATAAAAGGCAGAAAAGATGAGGAGAAAAGGAAAGAAAATAGGAATAAGGACACCAAGAAGTAAGAGAATACATACATGTATATCAAATAAGGGTAAATAAAACTGAATATAAATGGGGCCATTCAGCTTTGACAGTGGTAACAAGGGGAGGGGGAGGAGGAGGATGACAGAAGAGGCTTGGGATTTTGTTATTATTATTATTATTATCATTATCATTATCATTATCATTATCCTTATCCTTATCCTTATCATTATCATTATCATTATCATTATTATTATTATTATTATTATTATTATTATTATTTAGTATTTGGCATCACCTGTGCCTGGGAGGGGAAAAGTGAACTGGATCACTGTAACCCTTGGGTCTCTGCTCCTGATATAACTGATTGGGATGTGCAGGTGTACTACTAAACCGGGGTTTCCCTCCTACTCTTATTCGAATAGTGCAGTGGGTTCTAAACGGGCAAAGGTGGTGACTCTCCTCTACAAGGGGCTTCCAGTTAACGTCCTAGGGACAGAGTATATTCCACTGTAACATTTTTGTTTCCTTTTAGTACAAAATTGAAATCTTGGGTGAACATTTGTGTCATGGCACCCCCCCCCCCCCCCTCCGAGCAAATTTTCCATGGATGGTCAAAATCAGAGCTATATATACAGAGAGTCACAACACTGGAGGTCACTTCTGATTGGTCAGTCATCCCATGGAGCTTCATATAGTTCCCTCCCATAAAGAATGTATGTGAGAGGGAACTATTTTAGGGAGCTCCACGATCCGCCACGTTTTAAACTAAGGCTGCAAGTGCATAGGCTTATTATGCGTCACAACTCTCTCTTTCAATGCCCTCTTGTCACAATGACATTTTCATTTATAAAAGAAATTCCCCTTCTACCCATCCCCCAAGCATTCAAGAATTTTTTTTTAAATGGTCCCCTTCTAGATTTTTCCTTGCCTGAGTTTGCCCCTTCCCCCCTTTTAAATTTCTGGTGTGGACCTTGACTTTTCACCATTTTCTCCTTTTTCTCCCCCCCCCCTCCCCCCCCCCCCCCCCCCCCCCCCCCCCCCTCCATATTTCTATGAAAATTGTGTATGGATGATGTTAAACTTTCTGGGATTCTTTATGGATGCTTTGAAAGTCTTTTATGGGATTGTCCACTCTAGATACATATACATATCTCAAAGCTGACATGAACAGAGAGGAAGAAAAGTTCTCCAGATATAGATTTAATTGAATTGAATTGAATTGTAGTAAAATGAACTGAATTGAATTGAACAAAAAACAAACATGCAATCTGATAGCAAACCACTAATTACACTCATCACAAGTACATGATAATGAACAAATAAATTAAACTTTGTAGTTTTTATTGAAACGACACCAGATCAGCTCCAACAGCAGTTTTTGGGGACAAGCACTAAGCGTTCACGGTTAAGTACATTCATTTGACAAATTTGCAAAGATAAACAACTCCACTATCTCATCAATTGTACTTGAAAATGAAGATAACATGACAAGAAGAATCATTAAAACTATTAAAGGTACATGTCTCTTGGCTCCTAATGGATGGAGTGTCGCAAGGTCAGGTAAACTTTGATCATGTCACATCATATTCGGATCCTCACTCCTCAGTGAGGTTAAATTAAATGGGTTAAATCTACTACATTTAAATTTATGTAATATGCTGCTACAACTGCTATTGCTATTTCCATTTATTTCAATACAGGCCTTAAAGATCTAAATGTGTTTGAAATGTCCTAGCTGTCAGTCATTCTAATTCACATGAATGAATTTACAAATCTACAAGAATATTTCATTTCATTTCATTTCATTTGTTCGTTTTTAAATTGGATTCACTGGAAATGGTAGAACTATCAGTTAAATGAAAAGACGTTGAGAGCAAAAAGCTAAAAAAATAAGAAAAGAAAGAAAGATATTAATTCTTACAATACAAAATACCATCATGGTATACAATATGGATCTAAGAATATCATAAAGCTAATAGAAACTTTCATTTAAAAATCAGATTATGGCCTTCTTGCAGGGTATGTTACAATGCAGAAAGAATACTTCACAGGGGGCACAGGGGGGCATTTGTCATAGATTTGTGGAAGTTGTTACTGATTACAAGTTTTATGAAACGGGGCCCTGGACTCACGCTACAACACTGATCTAGTTTAACATGAACTATAACTAAAAACTGCTGAATGTGAATCTGTAACTAATATCAAGCATAATTACAGGGAAGACAAAACATGATGGCAAAATAAAATATTTATAAAAATATAACTTGAATTATCAATGACTACGCATCAAATCTTCCAATAAACAAATGTTATTTGGTCTACCTTCTCCTAATCTGTCTGGAGGTTAAGTATTTGCCTGTTTCTAATTTTGAATACCTTGCACTTTTCATGAATTATGCTTCAATTTACAAGAAAAGATACTGAATAATAAATGGATATGGTCTAATCTGTTTCCATGAGTTTAACACAATCTAGATAAAAAGCACAGAGAATAATTCATCACCATATTTGCAATGTAATTTAATAATGTCAAGGTAATGATCTGGATTTTTGCTTCTAAAATTTACATTAAATGTTGATTCTTTAACCTACAGCAGTACAGTGTCTCCTTTTAGTGACATTTCTGCATATCTTATCCAGAATGATAGAAATTACACATTAAGCAAAAGAGCAAAAATCACAGAAAATTTATTCTATTTCCAATCTGCATGTAGTACATTGTGTCATTCACAAATAAGAGTGATTTAATTGTAATGAATCATTAAAGTCTCTAAATTGGCATGCACAGTAAAATCACTAGTTTCATGTACAAATTGGCAATTTTCTGTTAAATTTTTCAATTTCCATTCGCATTGGTTCATTTCATACACATTTATATATTTTATCAAACTACATGTATGAACAAGTGGAAGATAAGAATAATTGTTGCCAATTTGAGGAGGGATTTTAGATCATAAGAAAACTCTGAACTGCTACAGGTTAATAAGTCATACAGGTTTATGTATAAAACAAAACAAAAATTGGGGGGGGGGGGTATTAGGTATATCCCCCCCCCCCCCCCCTGAACAAGATTTAACTACATGGATCTATGGAGTCCAAAGCCTACACTGTATGTCCTACTGTAAGACACATACTCGGCAACAACTGCTCCGTGATCAGTTCCTTACAAAGCAAATTCACGAGTTCAGCCCGGGACCAACCTAACCCTAGACCTAACCAAAGGCCCAGTCGCTAACCCAGCTCTAAAACTGCATCCTTGAAGAAAACAAGCTTGGAACCAATGTCAGCAGAGGAAAAGTCACATCACGTCTTTCACACGGTGAACCGTAAACCTGATCAACGTTAGCACGAACCTCTTAGAAGGTGGCTGCTATCATTGTTTCAACATTTTAGGACACTGATATTTACCGCTAACCAATTTATGAAGATTACTACAGGGCCCTGTTTCATAAAACTTGTTATCAATAACAAGTTGCAATAACTGTTATAAGCTACTGAAATCCTTGCATCTGATTGGCCGAGACCAAATTTTTCATAAAAATATAGCAGTTGTCACTGAAACAAGTGAATGAGTAAATTACGCAATGCGTAATAAATGTCCCCGCCGGAAGTGCAGATCTGTGGAAATTAACTAGCCTGAACCTTAAAACTTCAGTGAAAAACTTTAGTGAATAAAATAATAATGTTACTGCATGCAAAAGAAGAGAATACCAACAATGCATGTATACAACTGAAATATAAAACATGAAAACATTATGAACCTTCAGCCATTTTGAATAAATTTGCATAAATTTGCATGAATAATGAATTTCAAAATTCTGTGTAGAAGTTTGGAAGCCCCCACCCAGCCGTATCAGATAAAACAATCGGAATAAAAATCCGATGTGAAATAGAGAAGTAGCATTTTACGTCAATTTTGAATAAATTTGCATAAATTTGCATAATTAATGAATTTCAAAATTCTGTGTAGAAGTTTGGAAGCCCCACCCAGCCCTATCAGATAAAACAATCGGAATCAAAATCTGATGTGAAATAGAGGAGAAGTAGCATTTTTCGTCAATTTTGAATAAATTTGCATAAATTTGCATGAATAATGAATTTCAAAATTCTGTGTAGAAGTTTGGAAGCCCCACCCAGCCGTATCAGATAAAACAATCGGAATAAAAATCCGATGTGAAATAGAGGAGAAGTAGCATTTTATGTCGATTTTGAATAAACTTGCATAAATTTGCATAATTAATGAATTTCAAAATTCTGTGTAGAAGTTTGGAAGCCCCCACCCAGCCCTATCAGATAAAACAATCGGAATCAAAATCGGCCAAGAAATGACGAAGAAGTAGCATTTTCTAACATTTGAGCACACACGGACAGACGGACGGACGGACGGACACACACACACACACACACACACACACACACGTACGGAGCCCGTTTCATAGTCCCCTCGCGAACTTCGTTCGGCGGGGACAATTAAGTTTTATGAAACGGGGGCCCAGAACAGAGAGACAGAGAGAGAGATTATGTCAATGAAAGAAGTTAAAAGCCGATGTTCCAGGGCATGTGTCACGAAACCGTCAAACAAATAAGTCTTTAGTTCACAAACTTTTAAAGCCAACTGATTTAAGAAAGTGTACTAAGCGGGAGAAGGAGAGGTAGGTGGACTTGGAGAAAGAAGGACTAGCAAATGATAAGAAGGCTGAAAACAAGAGGAATAATAGAGAGTACATAAAAAAGAAAGAAAATAAAAAGATGGAGAGGAGAAAAGGGAGGAAGGAAACATGCTATAAAACAAACAAGGGGAGATTGAGAGACAGACAGGGAGGAAGAGAGCAAGACAAAGAGATATTTTATAAAGAATGAAGGAGGAATTGTCTATTTCTGAATAACGTACTCCAGAAATTATCAACATTCACAACATTTTCACCATTGAGGAGCAAAATATTTTTCCGTTTAAATTTTGAAGTGATTTTGAATCATTTCATCTTAAAATGCAGTCTAGTAAATGTGTAAACTTGAAAAATTTTAAGGATTATCACAATGATAGTCTTAATGTTTCCACATAGAATCGAAGCCCCAGAATCCAAGATCATAAACATCCAACAGGTAATCTATCAGGTCAAGTTCAATCTATCAGATGTTTTTGACCTTGGCTCGTTTGTCTTTGATTCCTTTAGTTCTTCAACCATTTCAAGCCATTCTTCTAACCTTGATGTGTCTGGATTCCAGGCTGAATTGGTTTTCTACTCAAAAGAATATGTTAGGTCGAGTCTGTATATGCAAGACTACACAAACTATCCACAGCAAGAATAGAGACTTAATTGTAAATGTACAAAAAAATCAGAAACATTAGTGAATAAGAAACAACTGTGGATTTCGTAAGTGGTCCAGGGTCCTCCTGAATAAAAAGTTGCGTTTAATCGCAACTCAAAAAATTAAATGCAAGTCCCAAATACGCGATCCCAACTTGCCTTTAAACACAACTTTTCATGCAAGAGGGCCCAGATCTGCAAAAGTTTTGCGCCACAGAATAAATCAGTCACACATGTCATGTCATAACATTATATTTTTGCAATGTGCAAAAGTTTCTTGCCGACAGGGCACAAAAGTTTGATGTGAAAGTTTTGTTTTACACAAATACATGAAAGGGGTTGGTCTAAATCGTCTTGAGTGTATCATTAACCCTTTCGAGACAATCGACCACATTTTGTGATTTGGCTCAATAACTTTTGATTCAGAATAAAATATATAAAATATATAAAATATATAAAATATATAAAATATATAAAAATAAATATACCAGATGCATGAGAAGAAAGAGCAAAAATTTCTGCACATCCTACGTCCATTTTTGTTGCATGACCATATTGTGTTTGATGCCAGGAATTTAAAAAAATGAGAATAGGCTTTAAATCCTTAAATTGGTAACACATCGAGAGGATCAAAATCATTGTTTTTCATCAAAATTAGCAAATTTTTTCAACTTTTCGACAAAATTTGTAACCATGTATATTGTTTTCAAAGAAAATACACCTTATTAGAATCATGTAGCACTAAAAGAAATATATTATTGTTGCCAATTTGAAGAACAAAATGTGATCAATTTAGCCCTTAAATAATTCCTGTCCTGAAAGGGTTAAAACATTTTCATAGAGATGATAGACAAATAGTTCTACCTGAAATCCAGGCTAGCATTCTACCAGTTTCATGGCACAAAATAAATCAATCGTACACGACACAAGAGTTCACAAAATTAAAAAAACTAGGTTAGATTATGACAAAAAAGAAATGCTGCATTATAAAAAGCGATTTATGATGTGATCCTTGGAACATTATCAAAATAGTTATAACACCCTATACCCTGTGGCCCAAAAAGAAAGCAACACCCGAGATCTGTAATTTCAAAGACATCATGGACACAATGTTAATGTTTTTTTCTTGTTTTAGTGGGTAGGAAAATCTTTCCCGAGTAAAATGGCACCATGATCAGCAATTTTGGGTATGGCGTTTTGATGATCTGAATTTCTCCTTTTGCAACCTTTGTCATGCTTGAAGCAACAAGAAATTTGCACGTGACAGCTTCCCCGTACAATCAGCTGTGTTGACAAATGCATGACTGCTCTCGCTTTGAAAACAAAGACAACATGAATGAAACAAAGATTGTATGGGAAGCTGCTTCAAGCAGGACAATGCTTGCAAAAGTATTGAATTTCGAAAACGACATTGCCTCACAAAAACAGCAATAGAATCAAACTGCCTTTAATACCCAAAACTGCTGATCACAGTGTCAGTTTAAACGAAAAAGAATTTCCTACCAAATAAGTAAAAAATCAATGACATTGTGTCAATGATGTCATTGACATGGCAGGTCTCAGGTGTTGCGTTCTTTTTGGGCCACCCTGTATAATGATGAGATGAAATAAATGTCATTTTATTTAAAACGCAATTTATGATGTGATCCATGGAACACTGTCAAAAGAGTTATAAAACCCTCATTATTTTATGACATCAACGTGTCATCATTTTAAGACACAAAATGTATATTCTATATGTTTTTTCAGGTGTATGATTGCCACTATAAACAATGTTGACCTACATGTACTTTTTATTACTGACTGGCGATGAAAAACATCCATTACATTGTTAGATTTACGAAGCAACCAATACTGGATTTTTTACATAATTTAATTTTAGGGTGATTCTGTAAAATGTGTTGTGTACAAAATTTTAATCTTACAAAAATTTAAAATCACTTGATATAAATATTGACTAATTCGAGGGATCGACTATAAATAAAATTCTTAAGCTCCAAGAGGGTGTCACCAGATACATGTATTTATCAAATCCTTGCTTTTGATTGGTTGACGCACGCTGCGGGTCCAGCTTTCGGTTGTGTCGTCTACTTCTTTTCGCTTACAGTACATTTCTATCGCAGCTACATACAACATGATACAGTCCTAATCCTATTTTCCTCCGACCAGCACATCGTTGCTTTGCCCCAAAACCCCAAACCCACAAAAACACTTTTGTATGATTTTAATCAATGTTTAAGCTACTTTTCAATAGCGTTTTAGACCAGTTACTGACTAAAACACATCAGCTAATCCAAAGGAAAACTCATAACCCATGCCTGTACTAGGCGTCACAACAAAAGTAATAGAGGGTCGCCAGCGGCAACTATCTTACAATTATTGTTGATCCATCAAATTGTTTTCTCGTATCATTGCATTATTTCATCACAAAAAATTTTCATCAACCATACAATGTATGTAAGAACATTCAGAAGGGTAGAATCATTTTCTTGATGTCACGTACGATGTACACAGAATCATAATTTCAGCAGTAAAATCCTTTTGCAAGCAATTGTGCTGCAGAATACATACTTCATGTTTAATGGCAAAACATGTACATGTACACGTATATCGTTTCAAAGATAGAAAAAGATAAGAAATTGCAAAGCGTTCGTCTGGAGTTGTAAAATGCATGATTTCTGACACCAAGAAAATTGATGTTGGTCCTTGAAACTTGTGCAAAATATCAGATTCGTTAGATACACAATAAGATTTTCTGCTAAATTTTCCATACACTTTGTGATTTATCTTTTGGGTAATTGATTCAACTCTACAGTAATTTTCATCAAGCTAATTACAATCTACATGTGTAAGGAAATTATAACCATGTTCTACTAATATTATTAAGTATTTGGCGTCACCTGTGCCTGGGAGGGGAAAAGCGAATTGAATCACTGTAACCCTTAGGTCTCTCCTCCCGATATAACTGATTGGGATGTACAGGTGTAACACTACACCGGGGTTTCACATGATTAATTTTTTGCAAGAAAGTACGTAATTAAAAGTAATCATAATAATGAAGTCTTCTACAGTGCTGATATCCGCCAACTCAAGCGCTCATGGCACTTGGTACAAAATATGAATACATAATTCCATGGGTGTACAGCTCATGGTATTTACAGTTAAAATAAAATAAAATGGTTCCAAAAAGGAACTGTCTACAATGTTCAATCATTCATGTCATCAAATGGCTAGTTTTTCAAATTGAAGAGATGGGTATATGCATGTTTTGATTTTCTCACGAAAATCAGAGAAAATTTCCACCCCGCAAAATATTTCACGAGTAAGACCTTGCACTGTGTTTTCTAAGTCAAGTTTAGCAAAGGGAAACCTAGACCTCTAACTTATATTGTTAAACCCAGCTTTAGACTTACCTAAAACCCAGCATCAGGTTAAAATTTTTATTAAATATGCGTTTTTTAGAAGTTTTCTAGAAGTCTCGATAAACTGATGTAGCAGTGATTTTATTTCATTTATTTATTCATTTTTTTTTTTTTTTGCTTTCATACACTGTACATCTACAGGTACCTTGAAATGTTAATGAGAGAAATTTTGTTGTATATCTGTGCCTGACAGGGTAGAATATATAAAAATGAGCGCATGCTGACAATATTTGCTAATCTTTCCTTTTTATTATATTCTTTTTGTTTCAATTTCAAGTGGTTTCTTCAAGAGGTTGAGTGCGGTTAGAAGAATAAATAATGGATTGCTTGGGCTTATGCATACAAAGCACAAACGCAAACACAAAAAAACACAAAAAACACAAACAAGGTACCTGGGCAATGACTCGTTTCAGGTTGCTAGTTTTTATGTACAATATGAAATTTATGTATTTACTAAGGCAAATCTGGATGTGTTTGAAGTCTAAACAGTAAGCTGAGATGTACAAATATATAAAGCAGCTGTAGCATATTCAATATGGAACAATAGGTCATTAAAGATAAAATTGAGTTCCGGTCATGCGATTCCACTGTGAAAGAAACTGTCTCAAAGCAATTGGGAAAGGTTGATCATGTCTTCCTATATACTGTCAGGTTTTGGAATCATCAAAATAATAAAAAAATAAAAATTAACCTTAACCCAATCTTGCTGAAAAGCACATGCAGTGCACACAGAAATGGGCATATGGGACCGCACATATGTGGCATGAATGTTTGGCCCAAACACTTCAGGTATTTCTCATCACATTTCGATTATGAGGGGATTTGAGCAGTAATCCTTTTCAGGGAACATTTCACATGTTCACCTTTCCCAGAACTCATCTTCTCTTTGTAAAGAAAGACAATGTAAGATAAGAAAGTCATGAATTTTAGAAGTTGTAATCAATCTTACACAAATTGGCAACTCTGTGACGTATCTTATGAGCTCCTCTCCCATTTGCACTTTACAGAAAATTTTCATTTTCTTAGTTGTTGAAGGAATACATTCGTTTCATACAGGTTTTGTGTAAAAACAGATGCGCAATGGTTTTATCAAGGCTGCATGTATGTATGATACCATATTTTCTTTAGAAAAAATGAAAATTTATGATTTTTTAAGTGCAATGCAAATGGGAAAGGAGCTGCAAGATACATCACAGAATTGCCAATTTGTGTTTGATTACAAATTCAAAAAATTGTAACTTTCTTACATGTACTTCATCGGATTTTGCTCAAACTTTCAATGATCTGTTTCTTCAATTTTTCAGCTTCTTTTGAAACCAACTTGTTATCAGGGTGGACTTCCCCTTTAAATCAGTCACAGAAATATCATTGGACATGTGTCTTTATAGGCCTTCTCAATGAAATAAACAATCCTTTCACAAAACTCATGAATCTGGATATTTTTCAAGGTTTTCTATACAAAATGAATAGTAGCTCAAAATGGATTGTCATAGAGTTGTTAATTATGTGATCTTCAAAAACTTCTTATTGTAAAACCAGATTTCTCTCAAATGTTCATTGACCTATTTCTTTTAATATGTCAGCATTTGTTCAAATCAGTTCTAGGTCATTGTGGTTTTCAACTTTGAACATCACAAGGATACTTCTCCTTCATCTTAAGTTTCAACAGTTTCTTCAAAGCGATTGTAATAATGAACATTGACATTCGAACAAATCACAATAAAACCAACTTCGAAGTATGAATCATGTTTACAAAGATGCCATAATGGCGTCAACAAGATATGAGATTGATATGCCTAACGAGTGGGTAAACAGCGGCTTAATGGACTATAAAGTCAAAGGAACATAAAAACAAATACATGGGGCTACACTATCGTGTCGGTACTTGAAATTGTTCATAAACATCGAGAGCCGGTTTATTTCATCTCTGGACAACTTCCAAGGTAGAAGTTATCAGATTAAAAAAATGACTGAACTCGGCTGACATAAAGGGGTAGTATTCAATGACCTTGTTGAACTCATTAGCGGCATAATGCACACTTGTTTTACTACCAGGTAACTAACATATCGCCCCCTAAGATTGTATTGTATAACAGATTACTGTGTTTCCACAAGAGACATGGTAAAACTCATTTTCTAACCAGAAGAATCACGTTTTTGCAGAAAAGCAATAAACCACGAGCATGCAGAGCTAATGAAACGACACTGGATGGGTGGAAACGAGGCATGATGTGGGCATGGCACATGCTTGATGCTTGAAATTGACACTTGTATGTTTGCTGCCACATTGTAATCACATGTAAGCTCACAAAAAAAAATCGATCACGTTCCACAAAGTAAGTATTTGAGGAAAAAAAATTCACAGAACAGCAGACATATTTGTCAAAAGCATTTGACAAGCAAAAAGAGAAGAGAAGAAAGGTTTTCAAATTCAAACCAGGGGCACATCTAAATGTAAAAGCAGGGCATGTGCCCCCTTATCCCTTTCCCCCTGGCTCTGGTGGGATTTTAGAACTGAACTGAATTCCCATGAATACATTTGAATAACTACAACAAATGACAGAAAGTCTCTTCCTAAAAAGATGAAATTTGAACAGGACTTCATCATGAAACAGAAAACAAGATCAATATTTTGATGTCCCCAAGGAACTATCAAAAAAAAAAAAAAACTCATCAGGAGCAATAGAGCAATAGATATTCCAATATTACAGGACCATTTCTTCATCCTTTTGATGAAAAATCACAATATTCTGATTTTTTTTTTTTACCTTTTTCGAACAGGATTCAATCTTATCTTGCAACAGAGGAGGAAGTATTTCATTTGAAAAGACTTGAATAAATCATGCCCTACTTTGACAAACTAACATGGTACTTGCACGAATGTCAGATATATCAGGCTCCATGTATGTACCCTTTTGTCAAGTAACCATTTCTACTACTGGTAACGTAAAGAGGAACAACAGCCCCAAAGCTATGGGACATACGTGTAGATAGATGTACATGTAGATAAAGAGGGACATGTACATGTACCATTCCTGATTCACATTCTACATGAAATAATCTATCCATCACTGACAATGTGCCAGTGGAAGGTTGCCTCTTTAAGCATGGGCCAAAGTTGGCCACCAGAGGGCAATATTCCACTTTAGTTACTACTGATATGATACTCAGGAATTGTGTATGGAATACTATTTTAATCATTTTTTCATCGATGCCCAAAGGGCTAGGTTAATCTATTCCAACACCCCAACCCCCCAACCCCCACCCCCATCATGGAAAAATAGGATATATTGACAACTAAACAACTTGTAGAATCATGAATATTACTTATAGTCAATATCTGAAGTTGAATTATTCGATTCCCTAGAACTTAAACTGAAAGCATGTGCAAAGTCATGTCACAAGAGGGGGCAATTCCACTAGATGCACAGTTCCTTCTGAGTCTCATAAAATGGTTTTATATTATTGTACCTTTTTATGGGGTGAATAAAGATGATATGAAATGAAATGAAGACTCCTGTTCTGTTGTTATCAGTTCTACAACTTTGAACATACCATCTAGATTCTTACCTTAGCTTTCAGTTTGCCTAGTTCTTTCTGAGCCTGAGTCTGAGAATCATCTCTGTATTTCTTGTTCTCTCTACATCAGTTCCAGAACTTTGACATAGTACTTGCACGAATGTCAGATATATCAGTTGTTACAGTTGCCTACCTTAGCTTTAATTCGCATCATTCTTTCTAACCCTCAAAGAATTGTCTCAGCAAATCCTGTTCTCCCTACATAAGTTCTACATGTAGATCTGTAGATGTGACTGTTGGACAGATTTTTATTGAACATGCAGTTTACCTTAGCTTTTAGTTTGCATAGTTCTCTCTGAGCTTCATAGAATTGTCTCCAACTCCTGTTCTCACTATATCAGTTCTAGAACTTTAAAGACATCGCTGCAGTCCAGATTCCTACCTTAGCTTCTAGTTTACATAGTTCTTTGTGAGCCTCATAGAATCGTCTTTGCAGCCCTTGTTCTCTCTGTGTTTTATAAGTTTGGACATGACTGCTGTAGCCTACCTCAGCTTTCAGTTCTTTCTGAGTCTCATAGAATTGTCTCCATAACTCCTGTTCTCTCTATTTTAGTTCTAGAACTTTAGACATGACTGCAGTCTAGATTCTTACCTTAGCTTTTAGTTTTCATAGTTCTTTGTGAGCCTCACAGGATTGTCTCTGTAACTCCTGTTCTCTTTATTTTAATATGTTAGTTCTAGGACTTTAGACATGACTGCGGTCTAGATTCTTACCTTAGCTTCTATTTTGCATAGTTCTTTGTGAGCCTCATAGAATTGTCTCTTTAACTCCTGTTCCTTCTATTTTAGTTCTAGAACTTTAGACATGACTGCCGCTTAGATTCTTACCTTAGCTTCTACATACCTGCCAACATTTGAAAATAAAAAATCTTACTCTCATGTGCGCAAAGCGTACATCACGAGCGCGGAGTGCGAAATCCCCGGCGGCTGGAGTCCAGCTCTAATGCTGTAGATGCTTTCTGGTGCCATCTTAGGCTCAGCCTTATTTTTAGACATATGACCTCACTGAAATAGTCATAATTTAATGATGAAGATCATGAATATTTTGGCTCAATGAGCTTCATTTCATTGCATCTAACATGTGTGTGTGTTTATAGTCACAAAGTCAAACTTCCCTGAAAGTTACTGATATGGAAAAATGCTTCTTTTTGAAATTCAATGACATTTAAGAAATATCCTGACCATATGCAGTCAATCATAGATAAATGAAAAAAACCCTACGATGAAGCTAAAGAGTTAACAAACAAAAAAATAAATAAATGCTTAGTCACGAAGAACTTTTCTAAGTTTGCATCGAGTGAACGCGCCACACTACCAGTAATCAAGAAAAGCTAGGCCGCTAGGGCTGGGGAAGAAGTCCGCCTGCTCCTGCTGGAATTTACTTTCCAGCAGGTTTTCTTGCTCACTGTTTTACATCACTTAGACAATAAAATACTAATTCTACATTACCTGGATCATGGAAAATGACGATTAAACTCAATTTGGACTCATTTCTAGAAACTACAACTACTTCTTGAAGGCCGAAAACCAGTACTTGGGTTTGTGATTTCTGATCGCGCGATCGATCTAACAACATGTAGCAGACAGCATGATATGCATACTGCATTGCACTATACTGTGCATGTGCCAGCGCAAAGAGGGTACATTGACAAGATAATGCACTTGAACAGTCCCTATGTAGTATAACACACACATGTGAATGCATATACGATATGTACAATTTTTTTTTCCCCCTTCCGAACGTAAAAATCGTACTGGTACGATTTTTCACCCTTTTTTGAGGGAAAAATCGGAACGAATACGACAAAATCGGACTGGTTGGCAGGTATGCTTCTAGTTTGCATAGTTCCTTGTGAGCCTCACAGGATTGTCTCTGTAACTCCTGTTCTCTTTATTTTAATATGTTAGTTCTAGGACTTTAGACATGACTGCGGTCTAGATTCTTACCTTAGCTTCTAGTTTGCATAGTTCTTTGTGAGCCTCATAAAATTGTCTCTGTAACTCCTGTTCTCTTTATTTTAATATGTTAGTTTTAGAACTTTAGACATGACTGCAGTCTAGATTCTTACCTTAGCTTCTAGTTTGCATATTTCTTTCTGAGCCTCATAGAATTGTCTCTGTAACTCCTGTTCCTTCTATTTTAGTTCTAAAACTTTAGACATGACTGCTGCTTAGATTCTACATGTAAAAGTAGGGCATGAGCCCCCTTATTCCTTTCCTCCTGGCTCTGGTGGGATTTTAGAACTGAACTGAATTCCCATGAATACATTTGAATAACTACAACAAATGACAGAAAGTCTCTTCCTAAAAAGATAAAATGTGAACAGGACTTCATCATGAAACAGAAAACAAGATTGTCTCCATAACTGCCCTTCTCTCCAAGAGAGTTCAAAAACTTTGGACATGTCTGTGGTCTAGATTCTTACCTTAGCTTCTATTTTGCATAGTTCTTAATGAGCCTAATAGAATTGTCTCTGTAATTCCCGTTCTCTCTATTTTAGTTCTAGAGCTTTAGACATGACTGCTGCCTAGATTCTTACCTTAGCTTCTAGTTTGCATAGTTCTTTGTGAGCCTCATAGAATGGTCTCTGTAGCCCTTGTTCTCTCTATGTTCTAGAACTTTGGACATGTCTGCAGTATAGATTCTTACCTTAGCTTCTAATTTGCATAGTTCTTTTTTGTGCCTCATACAATTTTTTAGAAGTTTGGACATGTCTGCTGTAGCCTACCTCAGCTTTTAGTTTGTAAAGTTTTTTCTGAGCCTCATAGAATTGTCTCTGTAACTGCCCTTCTCTCCAAGAAAGTTCTAGAACCTTGGACATGTCTGGTCTAGATTCTCACCTTAGCTTCTAGTTTGCATAGTTCTTTCTGAGCCTCATAGAATTGTCTCTGAAGCTCCTGTTCCCTCTTCTCACATGCTTCAAGGTCCTGCTTGACTTCTATCCTCTCCTCCTCTATCCGTCTCATCTGATTACTCGTCATTTGGTTCTGAAAAAAAATCAATATCAAAGTTAATCATAAAGTTATTATTAATCATTATTTGTATGAAGGATTTTCAGCCTACAAGTAAAATCGGTATATCTCATAGTTTACGCAAAAGTACCCGGATGACCGTGCAGTAATTTTTCAATATCTCATGGTTTAGGAAAAAGTACCGGAAAACCATGCAGTAATTTATCAGTACTCATGGTTTGGGGTGCACGACTGCATAGAAAAGGGAACACGCAAAGGCTAAGACAATGGATGTGTGCACACAGCCCTTCTAAAATGCTTGAGTTTGGACAAAATAGTTTTTCTCTCTGTTTGTCTAATGTGCAAATTAATACAAAAACGTAAGGATGTAATGGTGAAAATAAGGCACTAGGTTTCATACAATTAATAATAATGATAGTGAATGATTTTTCTTTTGTGGGACATACATGTAAGGTATATCCCACTAAAGGCCATTCAATATTATATGAATATTAATGACTTGGCATCACCTGTGCCTGGGAAGCGAACTTAAATCACTGTGACCCTTGGGTCTCTCCTCACTGTATAACTGATTGGGATATGCATGTGTATCACTATACCAGATTTCCCTGGGTTCTTAATGTGATAGGTGGTGACTCTCCTCCACACAGAGCCTCCATTTAACATCCTATCTGATGGACTGATTTCCTACCCGCGGAACAGAGTTCATGTACAGAAACCCACAAAATTTTCACATGCTCAAAAGGGGTATAATGACTAATACATTACACAGAAAACAAGTAACTGCAGAGTTACTAAGTTGTAATCAAGTACATGAAATTATCACAACAATTTTGGACAAAAATTTGCAAGTTATTGGGACTTCTGACTGATCATGTCTATGCCATGTTATTTCATATTATGAGTGCATTTCAGAGTATGCAGTTTTCAGCAAATTTTCATGATTTGTTGAATATATTTTCTTGTTCAGAAGAACCCTGTATCATGTGATGACTCATCATAACAATGCGATCATCAGTGAAGACAGTTTCTCCAACAAAATGCAATATCACTGTGAAAACCCCAGGATTACCTGCTACACTTATACTATGGAATTCTTATTAGTTGAAAATTGTTACTTGTATTTAGTACACCACGGATTGTGAAATTGCAATAATGCCTCATTACTTTCAAAGATGAATGCACATTTATCAGCTTAGAGTTGCTTCAATTTACAAGTCAGCAAATGTTACTGCATTGATTAAAGCATGTTAGAGAAATAACTTGGCTTCCAAAATTATGACTGCTTTTCTCCTTTGTCCTCGAAAATATTAAGCTAAATAGAGTTTACAGAAGGCCTTCTCACAGGCTCATATAACGGACAAGCTGGAACAATTTGTAATATTATTAGGAAAGACGCCACTGATTTTGCTTGAGTGGCATCTGCCAGCTACATATAGCAAGTTAAAAAGCCATTGTCAAGGGATAATTTCACAGGTAACTATTAACGTCACAAATTCCTTCACTTATCAGTCTTCAATTATTTATTTCATTAAAACATAGAATTCATTACTATGGGTTAAAAAGAGAAGAAAATCAGGAGTATAAAACACTCTATGCAATAATAATGGTTGCCTTACTGCTAATTGTGGCCTAGAAAATGTTGAAAATAATAACATTGCTAAATGTTAAACTGCCAAAATGTTGATAATTCAAATAATAGTAGTCTGAAATGAATTGATATAATACATGCGATCTTAAAATAAATAGACATTGGATGGACTATGTTTGTCCTGACTTTAGTCATGTTCATTAAAAAATGAAATTGTCAACATTGCCTACAATATATATACATATGAAATTGTTTACTGTAAAACCAAATGTTTCTCAAACATTCACAAATTTTGCGATAAGGCCACCATTAACAATGTGCAAAAGTATTTTGGGTTTTACAGTAACTTTGCTGTGTATAACTCAAACTGAGATCATGTTGCAATATGAAGTAAATCATAAAAAATAATGATATTGCAACAACAAAAAGATGATTTATGGGTTAAGTACTTGTGTTTGGAGTTCCATGACCCTCTGCTGGGTCTCTTTGAGGTCAGCTGCCGTGTCCGCTTCTCGTAGCCTCACTGACATGAGCTCTTCAGTGATCTGTTGGATTGTGGGTCGGGAGTTGGACCCTTTCTGCTTCCCAGTGACTTTCTCCAGGTGTTTCTGACATATTTTTAAGATGGATGGGGAATACGATGCCGCAATGGAAGGAATCAAAAAGAAAAAAAAAAAAAAAATGGACAAAGATTTTAGTTATGGCTGCCATGCAATCGATCATGCAATTAATGCAGATGCAATTAGATGTGAGAGTATTTAATTTTTAAAGAATTAAACAACTACCAAAGATGATACTGAAATTTAAAAGAAAAAGTTGAAAATATTGTTCCAGTGTCACCTTAACATAATATAAAGGTACACATTATAATATGCAGTTTGAGGAAGAAATAAATTATAATGTGCCTTTAACTGGAGGGTCAATTTGGCTGCTATAATTACAGATAATCTTTTCCTCACACCATAATTCATAGGTTTAGTAGTGGGAATCATTCTTGTAAGTTCATTTTGATTTCATTTCATGAAATGTGCCTGTATTAGATTGTAGTCCTTGGTAATTACTCATTCTCATAGGTTTAATACAGGGCCTACTCGTTTCCAGCATGCAACAGTGGTTAATATAGAAGATTTATTATCAGAACCATGCAAGCTTGTTGTGCAATATACCAGTACATTGAATTTTGATTATACAAATGCAACTTACACACTCTGACTCTGACATCGTGTAATGATATTTGCGATAATGTTTGATAAAAAAATGATTTATTTGTTGTAATGCTTTTATTATGTAAAGACATGATGCTGCATGTTCTTCCAATTAATTGCAGTTTACGAGCTTAACCTACCAGTCTGGTTTTTGCATCATAATATTCCATGTATCCCTTTGGAACATTTGTATGTTAAGCCATGCTTTTTTCAAAATGCAAATATCTAGCATGCATCCATTTGTTACCATTTTCAGTGAACCTCTGGGCCCTGTTTCATAAAACTTGTTATCAATAACAAGCTGCAATAACTGTTATAAGCTACTGAAATCCTTGCACCTGATTGGCTGAGAGCAAATTCGGCATAGAAATGTGGCAGTTGTTACTGATAACAAGTTTCATGAAACGGGGCCCAGGCAAGCAGTAGCAGTCAAGAAAGAAAGTATCATATGTGCCTTGTTTCGGGAGAGTTCTTTAAACTTCTTCCACCTACATGTACACGTACCTACCAGTTAGAAAACCTAGAGAAAATTTCCCCACTTCTAGAAAAATGTGTTCAATTGAATCTGGAAAATGTAGATTAAGCCCTAAAAACCTCCCCCTACTTAGAGATTGTAGATAGAGTCTATCACTACCAGACTTCATTCACCAAGTCTTAATATCTAAAGGGGGAATCAAGCCAAATTCATCTAGAAAGCTAGGCCAGCAAGAAAAGGCCATGCACAGCTAGGGAGGTATTCTGAAAACCATGCCATCTTTTCTGTCAGTGAATGTACATTAATTGTCATAACAAATCTAAATTAGGAAAAGTCGCTGGTAAATGTCTGCGCAAATCTGGTTGCCTATGCGTATCCTTGAGACTGAAATCTGCCCGAGCCCCAATAATAAGTGTTTATTCTGCACACTTTCAATTTGTTACTACAGTTAACATACCTTTCACTGACATAAAACATACATGTACATGTACATCAGGGACTCGATTTTAAGGCGCGCGAGAGCGATCGCGCGCTGCTGCGCGCCTTAATCCAATTCAGGTAGCGCGATTTATCGCGCGCCTCGCTATCGCTGAGGTGCGCGCGATCTATCCGAGTCTTGTTTTAAAAAAACAACAAAACAAAAATAAAAATCTAAAAATAAAAATTCCAGAGGAAAAAAACAACAAAACAAAGCATACTGCTTACGTGGGAAAATAATAATAATACTTCAATTGGGTATGGGAATACTCCATAAAACTGTATTTATTAAAATGGCGAAATTGAAGTCCAAAGTCCTGCATCAAGTTCGTCAAAATACTTGACTCACCGTAGTAGGTCCCACATGTGTTAATTGGTGTTTGCAGAGCAATGAAAGTGTAGCGGTTTTCCGAGCTGAATCCTGTTTTTTTTTAGGTTAATATTGATTTTGAGTATTTTTATTTACGGTATACAATGATACAAATTATTTATGTGGGGTTTATTTGCCTGAATTTCCCCTGTATTTAATGCAAAACATAAGTTCAAAACGAGCATCAAGTTCGTCATAATACTGACTCACCGTAGTAGGTCCCACATGTGTTAATTGGTGTTTGCAGAGCAATGAAAGTGTAGCGGTTTTCTGAGCTGAATCCTGATTTTTGAGGTTAATACTGATTTTGAGAAGTGTTATTCAAAGTGAACAATGATACCAATTATTTATGTGGGGTTTATTTGCCTGAATTTCCCCTGTATTTAATGTAAAACATCGTTATTTTTACGTTAGTGCAAGGCATTGTGTGAGTGTGACTGTGATGATCAAGCTGCTGTGACTCTATCTTGAGGGTTAGGGTAGAGAAACAAGTGTTGATGTACTTATGGTATATGATAACTGATTTATAATATATTGCTTTGAATGGCATAGCATACAAATTTAGTCCTGATTTAGTGATTATTTATTATTTTTATGATAAATGTAGATGTTTTTAAACAAACTGCACTGTAGGCTATTCCTATTTTTTATTGCATTTATCTAAGTTGATTTAGGCATTTTTGTTCTGATATTCATCAAAACACCCCCCTCAAAAAACAAACAAGAACAACAACAAACAAAGAAACGAAAACACATGCTCAAACCCACACTCATACACTCTGTTAAAAGCAATCACTGAGCCAACAGAGCCCTCTGAAAAAAAAAATCAAAATTAGAGGCCCTTTTTAAATCATTGTAATTTATTTTGATTTTATTTAAATATTCAAATATATTTTCTTTTACTCCTAAAAACATTTCCCTGGAATAAAAAAAAGCTTGGGGGGGGGGGGGGGGTTAAAGTTTGTCTCCTTTGGTTGTTGGTTGTAACTTAGTATGTGTATTTCCTCCATGAATTTTGCTAATCGGACAAAAAGCTCCCCTTGTATGTCGAAGAAGAGCTTTTTGCAGTGCTCCCCTACCGCTCTCCTTAAAAGTTCTAGGAGAGCTTTTTATTGCTCCCCTCATAATTATAAAACTGAGTCCCTGGTACATCATAGTTTTCAAACTGATTACTTCAGAGTTTGTTGAAACCTAGAGTTCGTTGAACCCAACCTACCTGCCAGTGAGCCTCAAGGTCGTTGACCTTTTCCCTGAGTTCCTTGAGTGCGAGGTTGGCCTCAGCCTCCCTCAGTTTGACAGCGATCAGCTCATCTTGGAGGGCGGCGATGGAATGTCCAGGCTCCTTACGCAACTTCTGATTGATCTGGAGTAAAGGGTAGAAGAAGAAAACGATGGAGAAATTAAAAAATGTGTGAATTCCATCTCAATATGGGTAAAGTAAAATGGATTTTGTCATTTCATTATTAAGCATTATTAAGTATTTGGCGTCACATGTGCCTGGGAGGGGGAAAAGCAAACTGAATCACTTTAACCCTCAGGTCTCACCTCCCGATATTTCCCCATATGTTACAAAGTATAATGGTATAATAAACATAACTAGCACTGAGAGTATTATTTATATTGGATAGTTCATTACATCTATTAAGTGATGGTGGGGTTTTCAATTTGATATTACCAGAAGATATATACTTATATCTTTGATGTGATTGGTAACATATGGGAAATAATACCTTGAACTTGCCTATATGCTTCTCTGATAATATTTGCTTCTTGTATGGCTCATGCCTCGAGTGTCTGTTACACTGACACACTCCCAGCATTCTAATCTAATCTAACAATTAAATGGCCCTAGAGAATGCTTATTAGAAATAAGCTCTCCTGCTTCAATTTTGATAACTGGGAGTAAAAACTTGATAATTGGTAGTCAAAATTGAGTGAAATGACAACAATCCAACATGAATTACTGGAAGGCCTACAGACATGAGACAAAATCCCCTTTTTTCCCTTCATTCTGAATTAAATGCCCCCAGCCCCTCACTTTATAAAATGAATAACTTAATTTTACGCACTTCATAATTGATTGGCCAACAGACACATAAAAGTGCAATCATTATTTTGATCCAGGGGCTTCAATTTTCTTTTACATCAAATCAACTCTGATAAATGATGGAATCCCCACTTGGAATTATAAATAACCCCCGGTACATTTCAAATTAGTTCTATTAATGGCAAAAAGACCTGAAATGGCAGTGGAAAAAGTAATATAAAAGACACAGAATATATGTATAAACATGTTCTAGAGAATGAGAGCAATAAATGACTGACAGAAAGACAGAAAAAATTTAAATATCTGGAGATAAATTGACTCTGGTATTAAAAGGTATAGAAATATTTCTGCTGTCCAATAATGATTGAGAACATAATTCAATAATTCTATAATTATTTCTGTTAGAAAAAAACAATCTTCAAAGTTGTGTTGATTAGTTTTCATATTGGAAGCATTGTTTTTGTTTTTATCGGTAAAGTGGTTAAGCGTGATACATGCTTAATTAATAGCGAATAATTTAAAATTAAAGGAAAAGGGCACCCAACAGAAACTGAATTTATATGGGAAAAAAAATATCCCAGAGAAGGGCGAGAGGGCTGGGAATATATCTGGTGGAAAGAATGACATAAATAAGATGATAAATGAAAAAAAATATATATAAAACAATGGGGGTTATGGATATAGGTACTTGATTATTTGGAAACATAAATATGTGAAGCCAATGAAAATTTCGAAACAAGTTATGGAAGTCATACCATGTCAAAATTATGTTATCCTTGATATCATACAGAGATATATTGTATTTCTTTTACAACAATATTTGTTCACTTTCATTGCACAGTGACTTTTCTTTTCCTTTCATTGTCTTAAAATTATTTTTTGAAGTAAGAGAGTTTATAAGTTAAAGACAAAAGAGAATTTGTGGTTAAAATCAAATATATCAGATGAAGTGCATTGTACAGTTATTTTTTGTTTTGTTTTGTTCTGTTTGTTTATTCTTTTGTTGTTTTTTTTTCAAAATCTTAATTTGTATGTGTTTACTTTAGGGGAGAGGAGTCAGTGGGTGGGGGATCACTTTTACAAATGTTCCCCCTATAAAATAAATTGAAACGTCTACTTGTGTCATTCTCCTAAATGTTTTTTCACTCTATCTGCTCTTTGGGGGTGAGGGGTACCTTTTCCAGACTCTCTATCTTGGTGCTAAAAGTTTTGAGAGACTCCGCCGACTCGGCCTCTTTTAATCTGACCGCAATCAATTCTTCCTGGAGTTCCATCACCACCGATTCTACCTCCTTGTCCAACACCGAGGGCTGTTCGTTCTTAGCCTGATCGTCGTCGTCGTAAACAAAGTAAAAGGGGAACAAAAGATGAGATAAAAACCCAACATAAAAATACAAAATCATGAAGGTTATGAAAAGAATGAATGAAAATCATTATAGCATGCACTTCAAACTGCTACAAATGTGGATGATTAAGATGCCTAGAGCTAAAGCTCTATTACTATTACGAAGATTTTGCATTTATATGTATTTAATTTTTCTTTTTAGGATGGCTTGTGAGTTTTAAGAAAGAAGTTTTGGGGGCTTATAGAATATTTTTGCCACTCTCACTGACTCATTATAAACTTCTCAGCAATAATGAAATCAAATGTTAATGCCACTTTTCCTGAGCAGAATTAGTATTGATGAAGGTTCTTTTCTTTTTTTATTTCTGCAAAAAACTGATATTCTGATACAGCATATCAGAGTGAACACAAAATCAAAATCGAAATCGAAATAATTGCTGCTTGATCAAAGATACATGTAGAACCCTTTAAAAAGTTTGAGGTCTATCCTTGGTTCCCCACAAGTGTCCCAAAAAGCACTTTATAAACATTATACAAATAGCAATTTTAGACTGGACAATAACAGAGAAAAGTCAATATTCGCTGAGAATGGTTGTTTAGCCTACACAAACATCTTTGTCAATTGCCTCGGTGTAGATTTCAATAAAAACTATGGGAATGGAATGTTAACGACCATAAAATTGCACTTGGTTGGCTAATATTTACATGGAGAAAACTCAACCAACCGTGCATCTTTGAAAACTTGTGAAGTTTTATCAACTTCTCTTATTCTTGAAATAAACAAAAGGACTCCTGAATGTTGAGAGATTTCCGTTTTTAATTTTTACAATTTCTTTGCTAAAAACGGCATTTGAAACAATAATAAAGACAAATTCTAGAAATATCTAAGATATGAAAACAGCAACAGAACTACACTAGTGACGAAATAAATGAGAAATGAATCTTGAGTTGTACATGTATGTTTGTGATGGGAATCAATTTCTAAATACATGTACATGTATTACACAAGATATGACAACTTTATAAAAAGGCATACAGCACAAATGAACCATTTAAAAATATCACTGGATGAAAAACTGTAACAGCAAATGTGTCAAAATGCATGCATTAGTAATAAAAACACCAATGAAAGAATACAATAATGAGGCTATTTTGATAGATAAATGCAACTGCATGATACAGTATGGAAAAGGGATTACAACTCCATGCATTATACCAAGAAATACTATGACTATCAAACACAGCAACAACAACAACAAAAAAAGAAGATAAATGTAAAAAAAATCACATAGCAATTAAAATTTACAAGCATGCAATATAGGCAATTTGTTTCAAATGATCATTACGTAAAGTGATCATACAGTATGAAAAAGATAGTGTCTTTAAATGTATAGAAGTGCATCATTCATTAGACATCGGAATCATGATTGGAATACTGATTTGATTTTTAAAGGCACAGTAGCTTTCAGGTTGCAGAGTCTGTTGGATTAAGAGTGCGAGACAAAAAAAAATCTAATTGACTATAGATATTTTTGCAGATATCCAACTTTTAGCTGAAAGGAAAATTACTCTTTACACTAATACTTTACTAATCAAAATAAGTCTCTGATTTTTCATAATTTATGACAGATTTTTTTTTACTGGAAAGATCAAATGTCGGGCACACATTACATCTAAGCAGCAGCATTGAAAACTCATATAGACTTGTTACTTAGATCCACAATAGGTTTGTTAGTGTTGATCTTTGAGCAAGGTGACTTGAATAACTTTCAAACTTGTAGAAAAGTGTGAGACTAAATCTAAATATCATATATAAAAAGAACAATGTAATTATTAAGATGAACACTCAGTACACACAATTTTTTCTTTTCTTTTAAACATCTCTCTCTCTCTCTCTCTCTCAGTGCAAAACTGATTAACAAAAGCATGGGTGATCCAAAAAAAAATTTGAAATCACATTAATAAATTAGTGATGTTGATGGTTTTGACATGGTTTTCTGACAAGACATTATTCACAAATTTCACAGCCTCATATATCTGTAAAAAACACCAAACAAATGTAACTCACTTCTAGATTTCTACTAAATACACAATGCAATCATTGAGCTTGAATTAAAAAAAAAGATATCCTTACAATGCCATTTAAGAAATAAAATACACTATAAATTCAATTGTTTGAATACTTCAAATAACACAAGGAAAACATCTAACTTCAAAGTTTGGGAATGACTCCAACACCCATGTAGGAACATTCAGCTACAGATATTAAGAATAACACAAACAAATTTAGCAATAAACACCAATGTTGGATTAACAACTATTTGGCAGATGTGCAAAAGAAGAAGAAACAAAAACAAAACAAAACAAAACAAAACAAAACAAAACAAAAACATATGAGTTCAAAGTAAAAAGTAGGAAGAAAGAAAAGATAGACTTGAAACATCCCTAAAATAAGGCAAGCATGTTGTTTGATGGGACAGTGTTAATCTGTGCAAAAAAAATCCTAAACTCAACAGAAAAAAACACAATAAACAATGAATTAGCTTAAAGAAAATATAAAGATATCAGATGGACAGAACGAAATGAAGAAAGGGGATCGTACTCTTCAAAAAGAATTAGATTATAAAGCCAAAAGACAAAGTTAGAAACCCAAATTTAAGAAATAAAAGATTATGACCCGTATTATCGAAAGTGGCCTAAGTTAAGCCTGGCATAACTTAGGCCACTGCTTTATGGAAGGCCATTCATCAACCCCGAGTCCCTAATAAATGACTTTATTCATGTCAAAAAATTATTTTCTGGCATGAAATGAGCATCAGAAATCAATTCTATTGTTCGGTTTTTGTATTTGCATTTAGTCCCAGAACTTTGGTGATTTTGTAGGATTAAAAGAGGGTCACGTTTTGCTCTCCATGATTCGGTGGCCCAAATCTACACACTTAGGCAGGGGCTTAAGCTAGGCACCTTTCGAGAATACGGGCCTATGTAAAGAAAGAAAGCAACATGCATCTCCAGAAAATCAAATTACGAAAGCTCCCTTTTGCAGAAATTCTCTCCAGAGACAATCCATTCCCCTATGGAAATCAGCTTTTGCTGTTAGGGTGTTCCACCCCATGAGAGGAAAAAATAAATGAATGAATGAATGAAAGAACTTTCCATGAAGCAGGGAAAAACTGAAATGCCCACACCTACCCTTGAAGTCATAGAGTAAGGGTCCCATATCAAGAACTAACTTAAAATTAATTTTGAACGGTGAATCTTGGGTTGACAAGTCCAGGCTACATCCTACCTGATAGTAAACAGTGTATTCTGGTTCTTCTCTACGAGGTTTGCCAATGAAAGAAACAGACTAGAAAAACAGACATTTAAAAGTTGAAGATAATGTTACATGTCACTGATTGAGAGCCGGAAGGGTATATGAGTTTATGCCCGTCTGGCTCCTGACAGACAATATTATCTTTGACTAAATAAGGAAAGAGTAATATTATCTGAAATTTATGTCTTACACATTCCTACTAGAGAAGCATGAAATTTCTAGGCCATTCTGAATCACAACATTTAAAAATCCATGCAGAGGAGATACAACCTTCTGCCAGACATGCCACAGGAGAGTTTCATACAGGTACATACATGTGGATGCAGAGGGACGTATGATGATGATATAAGTATTAGTAGTTGAGTATAATTCTGGTAAATACATCTTTGGTTGTATACCACCACTGCTTGTACACATAACCTCAACATCTTTGCAAATTTATTGAAACAGTTCTGACAATTTTCTAACATATTCCATTTTCTTTAATGTGGATGCTGTGTTTTCACTCTTTACAATTGCAGATCATGACATGGATATGAATCAAATCATTGATCAAAGTCACAAATAAGTTATATTAAGAAAATATTTCAACAACGTCTGCATCCTGATTCAAGCCATTGTTTTGTCATTCAATTTAGCATGAGATTTACTAAATGCCTGACAACCTAACATATTTCTTTTGAGAGGAGGAAAAACCAACAGCATAGGAACCGGGTTAAGCCTTTACAAGAGGTATCAATTTTTTGAAATTTCAGGAGAAACGTTCTTCTGTGCGATGTTGAAGCTACATGTGGACACAGCGTAGACCGGGTGACATGTATACCTGGTGCCTGACTTTGAGGATCTGGTAATAGAGTTCATACTCTGGATGATCATCGCTCTGTGCGTTGCCCATCAACAAGGAAGACTAAACAAACTGCAATGTGAAGGAAGCCATGATCTTTCATCACAAGATAATAAATATGACCCCCAAAATGTAAACATTTCCACCCTAAAGCACAAGGTGCCTACAGATTTTTTTAAAAGAGCTCTAAACCAGCTCTTTTCTTGCCAAGGTCCTGAACAAAAATATTGCGGGCCATCCATGCTCACCAGGTCCTTTTGTTTATATTTTTAACATTTTAAGGATCATGAGTGCAATTTTGGAGCCCCCTCCCATTTGTCACATCATCACAATAATGATAAATACTGTGTTGCACTCTAAGGAATGCTCATGGTTCCTCCTACAGAGGAGGGTTCCACACTAACCTTTTCTGGGGGTTCGGAGCAAAATATTGGGTATCCATGTTCACAAGGCCTGTTTTGTTCAAATTCTAACATGTCGGGGAACCTAGGTGACATTTTGGAGGTCTTCCCCCCCCCCCCACCCACCGTAGCATTGAGGCCTAATACAGTAACATCATTATTACCATGGCTATATGGAAGCTGCCTTATACGGCACTGAAAGGCTGAAAGCATTCTGGGAATTTCTGCCTGGATTTAAAGCGGCAAATGTTGACAAATGCAACATATCACAGACAAATAAAGAATAATTCTTTCTCCGAAAATCAGGAATATTCAGTTTCCTCCCTAAGGCATGCAGTCAGAGGTAATGACATTACAGGGAACTGAGAGGAAGATTCATTACTGCAAATGCATCTCTTATCCATTTATCCTAATTACTATTACTAGCCTACAGATCATGAATTTAGCCCTTTCGTCAAAGAATACATGTCCTGTAGGCCTACATGTACAGTATAGTCTGATCTACTTTTCCTTCTGTTGATGTTGGTCCCCTGAAATGTGACCCATCCCACTTATAATAAAATAGAGCAAAATGACCTTTTTGTTCCCCAAAGCTCTGTTTGCAATTCCTAATGCAAAAGTCATGTTTCCGTGCATCTACTTTTATGTATCTCTTGTCCTTTTCTCTATGGCTCTTTGGCAGCTTTCCATAGCTTAAAGTCAAAGAGAAGGTCAAGTTCTGGGAAAGTTAAAATATAATTTGGGAGCATTCTCATTCTCTTTATTACAATTTGGAAGATTATCATAGTGGAAATGTCCCCTGAAAAGGATTGCTCTTCAAATGCCCTCACATTCAAAATATTAGAAGAAATTGGCTGAAATGTTCGGGCCGAACATGTGTGTGCAGTGCATGTCAGTCTCGGCTGGATTGAGTCAATTTCTTCTCATTTCAGTGATTCCAAAACCTTACAGCATACACCAATTCTTATATAAATAAAAATATATTCAACCTTTCCCAATTGCTTTGAGACAGTTTCTTTCACATTGTAATCTCATGACCAGAACTCAACTTTTGGTCCCATTTATTTTTTTTCACTATTTTAATGCATTATATAGAACACCTGATTGTAGATATTGCCATTACATTCTAGAACACTTGGCTGGCTAGAGATCAATTAAACCTAGAGAACTTTTGACACTAGCAATGTTCATCATTCTTTCTTTCATCTTTTGTGACTATCCTACTATCCCACAGTGCATCCATAGAGGTTCTGTATCATCCCAATTTTTATGCCTCAACAAGAAATCACATTATGCAAATTGAACTCATTTAAGAATCTGAGTCATAATGAATGTCTGTGCAGCCAGCCCAACGGTAAATGCCATCCCATGTGAAGTACTGTTGCATACTACCTTCAACACTATGTATGCCTAACTCATACTGCACATGTACATGTAGGCCTAAAAATGTAATACTGATAGCACCTACAAACACAAATTAGAAATGGGATCTGGAGCTAATTACCATACCTAATTCCCAGATGGGGTCTTACCTTTGATAAGGCCTACAGTCCATACATACAAACCAGATACTGTGAGCCGTATCTCACATGAAACAAACAAGCCAGCCTCACTCCACCGATCTAGTTCCGATGTCGGCTAATACAGTATCTATTCATCCCAAATACATAATTCTGCTTCCTATGCAATTTGGATATTCCAGTAACCCCACACAGGCTGGGCAGTCGACTCCAGGGTGTAATACTTTACACAGATTTACAGTGTTGTGAATTGACTTGTGTACAATGCTCCTTAGCTTAGGGTATAAATCTTCCCTCGCATACAAAGAGCGTATCCCCCGAAGGCAGTCAAGCGATATAATCCGACTCCTCAGATATAACCTCTGTAGCATCAGCACTACAAAAAGATGGACTCAACCCCGGCTTCCTTCACACTCCAAAATGCGCTTAAGAGTCCCATTGAAAGCAAGCTGGGGAGATTCCTAGTCCCAAAAGCCAACAGAAGATGTTCTTTTAGGCAAGACCCACTCCGGCTTGCTCCAACGATGCAAGGCATTTGCATAGCAGGGATTTGCTTCAGCTAATCAAGGAGGTAAACAGTACGCAGGGAGCTATTACACTGTGCTGGGGTATCGAGACCGGCTGGGTGAAATATCACGGGGATGTCTGGGTTGTAGCTATTAGCCAGATGTGAGCAAGATGCTTGAGGGTGAGGGATGCAGGAGGCGATGCCAGCCTGAACTCTGGGGGTCACTGGGGATGACATAGACCCTGACCTTACAGAGAGTGGGAGTAGGATTGGATAACAATGGCAGTTATATGGAGGGTGAAATCCGATCTTTATCTTGGTATTCAGGGCTTGTTGACCCTCGATGATATTAACGGCTTTTCAAATATGGATGATTAGTATTTTATTAATGTCCAATCAATAGTAGATGAATAATTCAATAGTGTAAATTTCCATATCACTGTCACCGTCTTCAATTCTTGCTTCCAATATCCTTATGAGCTTTCTGCTAACATCAATTTTCTAATGTTAATAATACATTTTCTGCTAGGCATATAAAAATCCAACCAATGATCTGTCTTTGTAACAAATTCCATCATTCAAATCCTTCTTTTTGGTCCATTATACGGGCCTACTTCGATTGCTGAGAGTCAGAAGGGGTTAACTCCATGTGAAATAATACATGTATGAGTTACAGCCCTTCTGGATCTCAGCAAATAATTTCTTCCTATTTCTGATATCTTGTTTTCAATAACTACGTTCATACAGGACTTGTGATTTCGAAACTTTAAGTTAGTGAAACTTTAAGCTAACGAAACAATGACTCACTATTCAATGACAAGGGTTCACACAGGCCCGGAACAACAACGCTCGCTGTTCTGAGAATACAAGTCGAGCGATCATAGTTTAACATGATCAAAGAGGTCATCGTTAACAATGACTTTGCTAAACTTAAAGTTTATTCTGTCCACACAGTTGATAACTACGACGGAGGACCCCCCGTTGCTCGTGGTCGCAGCACTAACTACATTATTATTATTAAGTATTTGGCATCACCTGTGCCTGGGAGGGGAAAAGCGAACTGAATCACTGTAACCCTCGGGTTTCTCCTCCCGATATAACTGATTGAGATGTGCAGATGTACCACTACACCGTGGTTTCCCCCTACTCTTATTCGAGGAGTGCAGTGGGTTCTTAACGTGCAAAGGTGGTGACTGTCCTCTACACGGGGCCTCCAGTTAACGTCCTATCCGAGGGACGGAGTGTTTTCCACTGTAACATAGCCTGCGTCTATGAAACAAGAGAGGGGCACGTTAACACACAACGCAGGCTTCAGTCATCCGCCCGGGGTGGATTCGAACCCACGATCTTTGGTTCGACAGGCAGACGCTTTACCGACTGAGCCAACTCGCCTCCTCAACTACAAGTTCTGGAACTACAAGTGATCTTAAAGTTTCGAAACTATGAGTCCATTCATATTGTCTGAAACTACGAAATAACTTGAAAGTTTTGAAACTAGAAGCAAAACTTAAAGTTTGGCTCCCTACGTGTGAACCTGACTAATAACATGTCGGTAAGCCCACCAAGGAGATACTAGGCAAGTACCTCCTTGGGCCTACTACCTAGCCAATCAAGGTGATTGTACAACACTACAATCCCCACTTCACTATTCCTACTCTCTCATCCTTCTTTGCTCATTGCAGGGGGGGGGGAGGGGCTTGGGCATCGGGGAGTATTTCCTATACCAAGCGCAAGTTGGAGGGAAGGGGGGGGGGGCTTCATTCTTATTCCAGATTTTTCTGGACAACTATATCATAATATACAAGTGGATTAATTGGGATTTTCAAAAAATTCTATGGATAGAACTGACCTCCAGACAATGTCCAAGTTGTTTATGGTGTAGGTAGTCAAACATTCCAATAGTCCACTTCTAAATTCCATCTCAAGTACAGTCAAACAGAAGGAGAGTTACAAGTCCATGCACTCACTTTATTATGTAAACAAAACCTGTGACTTGGTAAACTTCATGTAAAATAGTAGTATGCCCAAGGAGTTACCGTATCACATAACTCCTTGGTATGCCTACATCATTAGATTGTAGGCACAAACCCTGGTCAGTCGTAAAAGAGTGTCTACACTGTAAGACTACCATAGGCCATGTACTATAGCTGCTCCCGACACGACCAGAAGGTAGCTGAATTAGGCTTCTCTCAAGTGTCAAATGAGGGTCTGTGCTTGCAGACTACTACATCATAGGCACACATCAGGAGATGTTTCTACATGAAGGCCTACATAGATTAGATGCATCGAATATTAATTAGTAAAGGGCATTCTAGTAAAAAAAAATTGCACTGATTTTACACCTGTGTTGCAATGATGTTCAAACACTCTTCAATTATTTCAACATTCTCGTCAGTCATTCTGGTACACAAATATCAAAGTAATTAAACTGACAATGATCAACAACTATATTTACTCTTCCACTGAGAGCACTGACTGATTGTCATTCAATAATACTTCTGGTCTTTATGAAGCAGTGATGAGATGACATCTAGAGCTTTGCTGGCATGCCCTCCAAAACAATGATTACATGTGTGTCAAGTCACAGAGAAATACAGAGAGGGAAAGGATATGAAAAGTTAAAAAGGAGGAGAGAGAGAATGGGAGAAAAGGGAATGAGAGATAAAGAGAGAAAGTGAGATGGAGAAAACGAAAGATGGAGAAAGAGCATGAGTGAGAGAGAGAGAGAGAGAGAAAGAAAGACAGAAAACAGAATGAGTGAGAGAGAGAGAGAGGGGGGGGGGGTAGTATTCAATGACATTTTCAAATGTCATTGAACACTTTTAAACCAGTAAATCATATTCCAGAATATTACAAAAGCTCTGGAATTTCCAATCAAAGTCCAAAGCCTTTAGGGAAGAACCATGAAATACAATTAATACCAACCACGAACACATCGGAAACTCAGCTTGGCTCTAACGAAGGGACTATTTTTACCGATTGTGCGATACATATGCGTGATGCAGATGCCAAACAGCTGATGAAGAGGGAAAGGAGATGCAATGTGATCAACTGAAACTGCCAAGACATGACATCATGAGCTATTTATAGCCCATGTCAACTCCGACACATGCAGCTGGCGACGCCGCCACAGGGAGGAAAGAATGCAGTTGGAGGACCACTTTGGAAATTCAGAAACAGTTTGATTCCTCGGTGGCAAATTGGCAGTGCGGTCAGTTACCAGGTTACGACGACCTCAACGAATCCATCTACGATCAATTTGAATCACAAATAAACGGTATTGCTTTTCTTCTCGAGCGGAGCATGTATACGACTGGAGTGATGTGAATATAAGTACACTTTGTCAGAATCAATTTGTCGTTTAGCTCGCAGCTTGCTTATAGAATCGATCAACCCTCCATGCCATAAAAGTCTCTCTCTCTTATAAATACAATGAAGGGCTGATAGTTATTGGTTTTGTACCAAGTGCTTTTATAAATGGAATAGTCATGAAGGTGACCTTTCCAAGATATTTTCTTGAAAACCTCTAGACAGCTAAATAATAGACTGAAGAAAAGCTAATGTGTAAAGCATGCCTTGATTCATTTGAAAGAGCTCTGAAAATAAATATGTGTTGAGAGCCACAAGGGCATTATTCTCCTTATACACAAAGTTAACGCCCATCTAGCTCTCAACAGATCATATGATGCATAACAGAAGCCAACACTTTTTTAGTTCATTTGATTCTGGAAAAATGTATTTACTGTCATTACTAGAACTTAGATAACCTTTAAAATTAACCTACAGACTATCCCCCCCCCTCATTCAGACTTCTTAATCTTAATTCATTGTATTGTTGATACAAAAACCATATAGCTACATGTACATGTACATGTCTGTGATAAGTAATTAAATTTTTATAGTCTGGACATCGTATAACAAAACGTTGTATAGGGAAATGCATGTTTGAGCATCATTTTGAATGAAAACTTGATAAAGAAGCAGGATCCCCTGGTGGTCTGAACATCGTATTGGATGAAAACTGTATAACTGGGCGGGGTGCATCGTGACATGACCAATATCAGCTGTAAATTTTTATGCTCTAGCACTGCCTTGACTAAAATGATACCTTGGTCCAAGACCAGAGGGTGACAAGATCAAGATCAAGATCAGACAATTTACGTAATAAAATGTTGATCTCAGCATCTCCAAATTCTCCTCAAGATCAAGATCAAGACCAACACCTTCGAGATCAAGAACATGATTGATACTGATGATCTCGAGACTGCTCACGAGATCAAGATCGATCTCTACCAACTGAATATACTACAAGTATTGTGTCAGCTCCTCCCTATAAGTTTCTTTATACGATACTTTTTGTCAAGTGTGTGTTGCCCATTTCGCTATATGAATTCTTTATGTGACTTTCGTATAATTATCCTGTAGTCTGAACAGGCTGTATGTTTCATTACCAACATACATTTGTACAAGCACATCTCTTGATGAGGTACAGGGCTGATTAACGATCATGCAAGAATCAATTTCCTCAACCTATCAAGAAGAGCAATTAGCCTGCCTGTCCTTGGAGTAATAATTGAAGACGATTTGAAGTTCAAGGTGCGCATAAAAAACATACAGAGAATAACATCTATTAAACTAATGGGTAGCTGGCAACACTTTCTTCATAATGATATAATTTGATTCATCCGTTTTTGAATAATTTACTCTCGAAATGTACAGAAGTGAAAAATTCACTTTTTTAGGAGTTATACTAAGGATCACTAGTTCATCTAGAGTGGAAATCCACAATCAAAATAGTAAAATCCACTCTCAAAAGAGTAATTCAACCACTGTTTTGGAGTGGTTTTCATTATAATTTTGAATGGAATCAACTCCAAAGGAAGTCATCCCCAATAATAAACAGAAAGAGTGGAATCCACTCTCAAAAGAGTAATTCAACCACTGTTTTGGAGTGGTTTTCATTATCATTTTCAATGGAATCAACTCCAAAGGAAGTCATCCCTAATAATATGCAGCAAGAGTGGAATCCACTCTCAAAAGAATAATCAAACCACTACTTTGGAGTGGTTTTCACTATAATTTAGAGTGGATTCAACTCCAAAGGAAGTCATCCCCAGTAATATGCAGAAAGAGAGTACTGTACGAGGAATTTCCTCTCATTTTTTATTAATACAGTGGAAAGTTGGTATAAATTAAGAGCTCCGATATAACAAGATTCCTGATATAACAAGGTCATTTTGTTGGTTCCAAGTCTTTAGGTTTTTTTTGTTTTTTTTTACCTTGATATATAGAGATTCCTGATATAACAAGATTCCTGATATAACAAGGTCATTTTGTTGGTTCCAAGTCTTTAGGTTTTTCTTGTTTTTTTTTACCTTGATATATAGAGATTCCTGATATAACAAGGTCATTTTGTTGGTTCCAAGTCTTTATTTTTTTTTATTTTTTTTTACCTTGATATATAGAGATTCCTGATGTAACAAGCTAATTTTCATAGTCCCAAGGACCTCGTTATAGTGAGTTTCCACTGTACTGCAATTTCTGCACTTTGCAAGAGTAAAACCACTTCTTACCAGTAAATTGATATCCATTAGTACATTAATGTTATGCCATGAAATAAGGGTTATAAAAATGAAACAAAAATACTATCATGCTCACCAAGTCACAACAAACAGAAAAAAATAATTTTCATACTCTCTATTGAGTCGAAACGAGACAGTTTCAGTTTGTACGGGTCTGTAAACACCATTGTAAAGTGTGTATGGATGACATGGCAGAGAGAATTGGTAGGAAAATGTCAAATTCCAATTTTCACACCTTTGTGCATTATTCGACCCTAGAATGTGTCTAAGACCTTGGCTTGTGTTACATACATATAGCTTTTTGTCAAGGTGTTAAATGTATGCATAGTGCATGGTCTGCATGTTTTTCGGTTATAACAACACTCATGGAAAAATAACATTTTGGACATTATGTGTGTGTCAATAATTGTCATGTCTTAAAGCTCATAGACAGTTTTGGTAGCAAAAAGGAAATTGGAAAGAAACTTGTTCAGTACAGTCTCATATTCTTCTCCTTGTATCAAAAAAAGGTTTGTACGAGATCATGTGGTATTCCATCAATGATTTCCGGTGAATTTTTTCCTGAGTAATGTGTACAACCATGTAATTTTGTTATTTACTATGTATATCACGGGACTATTGTTTACAAGTTTTCCAAACTTCCTTATAGTCTCCCCATTTCATCGTAATTTCCAAATGTATAATTATGATTGACTCATGTTACTTTTGTATTCTACTTTTATATTGTTTTTATGATTGAAATAAATAAACTGAACGGTACTGAACTGAACTGAATTATAGTGTAAATATTTGTAAGGAATGCTAGATCACAGTAACATACTGCTCTAAGCTAGGAGCTTTCCACCCCGATGGCTCCCCACGCAAAAGTATTTGGGCTTCTGGTGGAGATGTGTGTCAATGTGTGTGGAATACACATAATCCTCATAGGGTTTTTACACGCGTTATAGTGTATAGTGTATGCTGCCATTGTTGGGAGTTTATATCCCTGGCCTGGTATACAAATTAATTTTCACCTCTCATTCGTAATTCACTTTTGGTTATGAAATCTTAACAGCATCTTAGTATTGCTAGTATGCTATTTAAGAACAAAAATCAAAGAAATCTGACAAAAAGTTTTTGAGGGAGTACCAAAACTAAACATTACCTTTAAAGTCAATGGGGAGATCATGCAAGGTCCTATGGTAATAACCCAGTCACACACAAATAAGGCCGACACCAGACCAAATATCGGTCTATTTGGTGTTGGTGTTAAGTCTGCTTGACAGTGTGACTGAGGTCTATAATACATATACATGAAGCTCTTATCAATACAAACACCAAAATATTGATATGGAGTAAATGATAATCCATATTTTTACTAATTAATGAACTCTAGATACTGACCCCCAATGTTCGTATGACTGGGATAAAGCACTGATATAAAATGCATATTCATTTCAGAATGGAAGACGAATATCAGCAGAAATACAAGTATTTGATGCAGGAACATTATGCATGACGTATGTAACCATGATTTTTATTATTATGTGGAAAATTAGATAAAAGAGCAATTTAAAAATATATGTATGGCAAAAATGTATCAGAGGAGAGTCCTAGGGAACAGATCATTTGAATTTATAATTATTCCTAGGTATACTCCTAAAATGACAAATTATAACTTTTAGCAATTATTTCATCTTTTTTGTTTAAATAAAAAGTATTAGCACTAATTTAACTTCACACAGAAACTGGAAGGAAGAAATAATGTAAATACTTTGAGACATAAACAAAAACTTCCCCTTCATGCTTCATAAAAAAAACTGTCAAAGGAAATGTGCAAAATGTACAAAAGGTGCACTATGATTTCATGCAACTTGACAAAGAATACTGCACATAGAAGACTTACATTTAGAAATATTTGAATAGAGTACCCTTACGAGAAGCACTACTCCAATATAATAGGGCTTCTTTATTGCTTTCAATTTAGAATAATCACAGCAGCAAGAGAAGAAAATAAATCACTGATAGAACTGCAAAATTTACAAATACGTAACTATAAAAAAAATCAAAAATTTGCACACAACTTGAACTAAAATCTATGAAATTTAACACACACACACAAAAACAAAACTACATGTAATACTCAGTGCTGTTTGCCACAAAAAGGGACACATATTTAAAAACAGCAGGTCATCTTTCGATTACGGCACAATAGTTTTGTATGGTGAGAGTCAGAAGGACCTAACTCCATCAAAAATATATCAGTGAATTAACACCCTTCTTGCTCTCAGCATGCACATTAAATACATTCCTCATATCTACACTCCTCACTCTTACAAGTAAAAAAAAAAAGAAAAGAAAAATAAAGATGAGAACATCATCTGCTATTAGAGCCAGGAGGGCGCTAACTCACATAAATAGAGTAAATATCTTTTAGGCTCTCAGCAGATATGTAGATTGTAAAAGCTTTCAATACATAAAGGTCTGCATGAAATGATGCAAGGTCTATAAGAGAATTTCCACTGGCCACCACTACTTTAGAAGTGCATAAAACACCATTGGCTTGTGAGAGGATAGCCTGATTTCAAGGCCAAAGAAGCTTTTTCCCCATCTCACTGAAAAGTGTTGGGTTAGGTCTGGAGACACAGATTAAAATCCTACTTGAGGTACGGACATATTACGAGTGAGCGAGGAAAAGAGAGAGTAGACATTAGTCTATATATTGTACAAGCTCCAGACTCAACCTAACACATCTTAACTTCATCGAGATGAGGAAAAGTTCCCTTTGCTTGGAAACTAGGCTAGTGAGAGGGGATTATACTGATGAAACTGGGTACACAATACAATCAATAAAGACAGGAGTTCATTAGAAATCAAAAGCGCACCGCAAAAAAGAAGGCTCTAGCCCAAGCTGAAGTTGGAAGTGTTAATCAAGCGTTCGTGTCTTACCCTTCGCAAGAGTTCTTTGAAGCGAGAAGACGCTTGCGAGATTCGTTCCATGGTCTGTGTTAAGGAAAGATTGCGAGCGAGGATGGCCGAGACAAACGTGGCGGAACGAAGAGAGAGAAAATGGATGACATGATGTGGAAAACAAACAAGGTACAAAACATCACACAGCCTGATTTTTTTTTTTTTGACACTAACAATGTTATTTAAGCAAAAATGAACACAAATATTTGCTTAGGGTACTATACAATGCATGTGATTGAGCACTTGCTCATACTGTTTGATAATCAAAGTAATCATTCTATTCTTCTGCTTATAAATATTCAAAACAAAAATTACTCAATCAAAACATGAATGATAAAACTTGAAAACAGAGGAAGATCTGATCATCTTCATTCTTAAATAGCTTGTTCCTATACCAAGACATACAGTACTTTATAGAAAAGCAAAAATAAGATTGCAATTAAATGACAAATTTATGACAATTGCCCTTTTATATGATTGCAAACTTTTGTTTGGCTGTGTCAAATATAGCTGCAGGCTTGACAACGGAGGTTGAATCACAATCTATCAATGTATCTTTTCATATCTCGTCAATGTGATGTTACTGAAAAAAAAATCTGCTTAGATTTTGCTTCCTTCAATCAAATATAGGTACTATATTGTTATTGAGTGGGTGTATGAGAAAAGATAAATAATCTCCAAATATTTGATCAATTTGAGATTGTCACCGTGGGGAGATTTTGTTTCTTGTAATCACTGGAACATAAATTCCTGAATTCTTATGTTTTTGTGCTTTAAGGATAAATATGTCCATCAAAAATAAGGTTAAAGATACAGTTGAGTTCTGGTCATGAAAAAGAATTGTCAAAGAAACTGTCTTAAAGCCATTGGGAAAGGTTGATTACATAGCACATAAGAATTGGTGTATGCTGTAAGGTTTTGGAATCACCAAAATGATAAAAAATCGACTCAATCCTGCTGAGAGTCACATGCACTGCACACATAAATAAGTATATGGGACTACACACAAATGTTCAGCCCGAACGTTTCAGCTGTTTCTTGTCATATTTTGAATGTGAGGGCATTTAAAGAGCAATCATTTTCAGGGGATATTTCTACTATGATAATCTTCCAAACTAACATAAAAAGAATTAGAAAGATCACACATTATTTTTTACCTTTCCCAGAACTCAACATTCTCTTTAAAAGTAATGAGCAGTGTCTGTCAAAGTACAAGGAGTAGAATAAAACATTTGCACACTGTTTCATAACACATTTATGACAAGGAAAACAACCCTGAAGATTGCTCAGAAAAACCTGCATTTTGTTGGAAATTATTATTGATTTTTCTATTTTATTAGGTGCCATCAAATAAAAAAACACATGCCGAGAGTGATTTAATGAACAAGTCAAGAATAAAATCTCTTTTTTTGAGTTAGCAATTCACAGGCACGATTATGTTCGCATGAATTAACAGTAAAATTAATTGACCTTGACTAATCTGATGTTTACCTTTCAATGTAATGTTTGTAATTGTAGGGTAAAAATGAAATTGGTTCAAATGTTCAAATATATTTTTAACTAGATTAGAAAAAAATAATTCTTGCCCAATGTATAAATTGTGATTAAAATTTTTAGATTTTAAGTTTTAAATTAGGCCCATTTCTGAGGAAAAAAAATTGTTCTGTTTGCATGGTTTTCATGTTGCCAAATTACACCTCTGACAGATTTTGCATCATGACCCCCAAACTATCGAAGAGTACCTTTAAATCAAGTCTCTCAAAGTTTGACCACAGAGATCAAGAAAGTTCAAGAATCATTCGAAATGGATGGGCAATCTGGATTGGAAATGTCAGTGCTCGTCAGAGCAGCTTTGATTGCCAATTTGCTTCGCTTTGCAGATCACCAATGGCAAGGCCAAAGATAGGGGAAGTACAATTCTGGGACATCGACTGAAATTACAAGCATGGTCGGTAACACAAATCATGCATAAACGTTTTCCTTTCCGGTGATACATTGATTAGGGGACCAGGGGGTTTGCACGTACACTTGCAATAAACACTGAATACATGTATTCTAAAATCTTCTACACTTTAAAACAGGTACACTTACTGTATGTTACTCTCTATTATTAAACAGGAGTGGAATATTAGGGATCACTTCGTTTGGAATAGAAATCCACTCTCGAAAGAGTGGAACACACTCTCAAAAGAGTAATTCAACCCAGGGAAGTGTAAGTAAGAGTGGACTCCATTATTATTTGGAGTGGATGCAACTCCAAAGGAAACAATCCCAATTACGTCTCCTAAAACTAGTGGATTTCCACTTCTTCTGGAGAGAGTACATTGTCAAAACCTCATACACCATCAAGGAAATATGGTTCTTGCAAGGGAACTACTTGAACAAAGTCAGCAATTACAAATATGGGAAGGTGAATAAAAACAAAGGATATCATTTAAGGAGTTGTAAATCCTACAAGCTTAACAACTTTGATGATGCTGTCAGTATACACAACAATGACAAGAATATCTGTCATAGTGCTTAAATTCTTCGTCATTTTAAACTTTATTAAATAGAATAATCCTCACAACATACAATACAAAGTATTACTTTGGATTTATGTGTTCCTTTTTCAAATGAAGGAAAATCAAATGGTTATTTTATTTGTTGTATTATATTATTTCATGGGGTTGGGGCAAAAATTATGATGATGTCCATGTAATGGTGGTATGAGATCTTTTGTTTCACATGGAAGATAAAATCATCTGTTGAAGAATTTTATGCAATGAAATATGTATAATGGTGCCCAGCCAGAATCATTCCTGTTTCAGTTGGTATGCTTTCAAAGCTTTGCTTGAAATGCATTTCTTTTTTTACCACCGTTACATGGACATCACATTTATATAACATTACATACGATTTTGGCCTGCGATAATGATTCACCACGAAGCTAGAGTACTTCTCAACATAAGTGGCTATGCTTTTTATGCTGAACTCAATTTTATCAACCATTATTATGGTTGATAGGAGACATAGTTACTCACTTCTGGTATGTCACAAAAATTGCCCCAACCCCGTGGAATGAAATGCAAAATTTACATCATGAAACCAAATTATGAAACTGTGCAATTCATCTGAGACTACATTTCAAAGTCCCACAATAGATTTTATTCAAAATCCCTCCACTCCCTGTTAAAGATTGTATTTTTGTAATACACAATGACAGTCCCAAAGAATACACATTTCTATAAACTTTAGAAACATGATGTTATTATATTACCCTCGTCAGCAGCATTGAGATAAATTACAGCTACATTCATATCCATCTTCTGAAGCCTTATGATCATTTTTTTCCCCAAAGCATACCTCTTCACATTTAATGAATTTTTCAGTCTCTGAGGTCATATTTCAAAATCTATCATCCTAGCCTGAAAAAGAATACCCTGCATGTATGTATGGATCAAATTGTATTTAGGCTCGATTTTTTTAAGGAGATAATTTTTGGAAAACATACATCAAAATAAACTGTGTTGTTGTATAGCACTAAAGGAGATCTTTAAAAGCACTGCACATTAATTACTGAAAGAACACAGATGCAATTATTCTTAATATTGGGGGCAGGGCCAATAATATTACATACATGTAAAATGAAATGTTAATCAATGAATGACAAACTAAGAGAGAGGGGCATTTTATTGGGCCATCCATCCTAATGATACTACATGTACATGTAGATGCAATTGTCTAATTAATGCTTCCAATAAATATTAATTTGATAACAATTTAGATGACAGGGCATTCTCAACAATGGTGGTGCACTGTAGGGACATCCTAATAATAATGAACAATAGAATATTGTCTAGAATGTTAGCGAGTGGAGGACTTAGATCTCAGGACACTTGTATTTCACTGGGACTTGCATCCAAACGATACAAGACCTGGGGCCTGTTGCACAAAACTTGAGTTTAATCGCAACTCCTAAAAATCAAACGCAAGTCCTAAATGCGCACTTCTGATTGGCTGAAAATAAACTTGCGTTTGATTTTCCTGAGTTGCGTTCAAATGCAAGTTTTATGCAACAGGCCCCTGGACATCACTGCATTCACTGAATGTTACCCAGTGGAGGACACACACACATCGATACTAATCAAACAATCGGAGGTAATTAAGGAAAGGGTATGAGGTAAGGAGGGCATCCCAGTGATGACTAATGATTGTCAACACCGTTTCATTTTAGCCTGGAGGATTGTACTCAGATGAGCTCCATCCCAATTAGCCTAAGCGAGCGCTCAAGCTTGTAATATTAGACCCGTCAGCGCTTCTCGAGGAAAAATCTGAGTTGAAGTTCCCCATTTCTATTTGAGCAATGCACCTGAACTAGCTCAGGCTTGAGATATTTGACAGATAAGCACTTCCCTAGGAAAAATCTAAGTTGAAGTTCCCCATCTCGATTCGAATGAGTCAAGCAATTCCCATCTTCTCCAGGAATTAGCTTCAGAGCACATCATAGTCTGAGAGCATCTTTAACAGCGAATTGGCTAATTGGTGCACTAACGAGACGTAGTTTGCTAGGGATATACATACAAGTACATGTATATCGAGTTAATATCCCCACGGCAAGAATGAAATAGCTATTTGCATCTTCATTGCAATTTGCTCGAGCGAGGAGTGATTGGGCTAATTTCACTCGATCAGAATTAGCAGGCAATTTTGAAAACTCAGGCTAATGAGGACGGGCCTCCGGAGGATGGACTCCGAAAGAGGTTTCAGTTTTGATGAAGGATGGGGTCTCTAGGGAGATGAAGAACAGTAATGCATTGACGCATACAGAATTGAGGTGGGAATCTCAGCATCATGCTTCTATTCATATACAATTTTAGACTTGACTGGATTTTTTTTTTCTAATACATTCCCTAAATATTTTGTATAAAATGCTATCAATCAAATCAATTCATTATTCATTTACCAAATATGATAAAGATGATTTATATTTATGGTACAGTTGCTCATGTTTTATGTCAAATACTACAAATCAAAGGCAATTCATTAATTATATACCAAGTGTATCACCACAGATAAAAGATTTTGAACATACATACAATTTCAAATCATAGGAACAATTTGAGAAAGGAGATATTGCCTTCAACTGATGTTTTCTGTGAGCACAAAAAGAAAATAATTGAAATTATGCCTGAAAAGAACAAAACTATTTGCATGTGATACAAATCAACATGTTTATCAATGAATAACATGAAATATCTTCAAAGATATTGCTAGATACATGTACCTGTACATTTGATTTTAAAGGTTGACATGTTTTAAATTATTCATAAATATGTGTTTCTTGCATTAAAATAGAACAAAGAAATTGATTAGAGTAAAGAGTAATATGATTACATATCAAAATTCATTGAAGGTAAATTCATTTCACTGAACACAAAGACATATTCTGCATATTTTTAAACCAATTTGCAAATATCAAAGAATCAAGGCTTAATTGAAACTGCATTTCATTCACATATCCGTTCATCTAAAGCTACACAAACATGATCACAAAAACCACAGATTACCAAATGGAAAAAGAATCGGGAATGCTACCTGCTGAATAAGCTCACTGCGGGTAAATGGCTTTAACACTTGTACCCCAGCCTCCCTGACACTCTACGGTCAGTGGCCCATTAAACCCTAATCACATTAATGAATGCTCAAATCAATCAAAGTCTACCGAAAAATAGTCAGAATTCTCACCAAGAAATAGCACTCAATCTTACCCTCTACACAACAGGAGGCATCCTGGGTCCAATAGGTAGTCAGGTTTGTATACAGCTCTTAAAACGTGGAAATGAATTAAAAGGATGAAATATCTTTTTTCGGGAATGCCTATCAGAAAGTCAATAATGCGTCTGGTAAAGCAATACCACAGAGAGAGGCTGAGTACGTCTGTGCGAGGCGCATCCGCAATTCATCAGTGCAGTGTCTCTTGCATATGATTAGTCTTCGCACTCTCCCCCAGCCAGCCGCCCGCCGGTCGGTATTCAGTGAACATGATCATTTGGTGTGCGCCCCGAACATGGAAAGCAACAGCACGAAGACAGAGGGGAGGAGAATGAGCGAGAGAGAGAGAGAGAGAGAGAGGGGGGAGAAGTAGAAAGCTGTGTGCGTTGAGTGTGTCTCTGTGTTGAAGCACTCAAATGCACGTAGCGATGGCACATGTAAGGTAGTGCTCAAAAGGTAAGCGAGACTGTAGTCTGTAAAAGCAGACTCTATTCAAAATTTTACTTTACCGGTAATTCTAAACTAGTCAAGATTCTGGCCGATTCTATTAAAAGAGCTTTCTCTCCAATTACACAATCTCCTCCTCATCTGCTGAAGACGGCATGATCCCCAAATTCAATCCAATTTCGGGAATCCAGAATCTGGCCGATTACATTTTAATTCATTACGCCATCTTCAGCTTGCATCAAGAGAGGGATCGTGTCA